>PVHP010001149.1:0-71036 GCA_004024765.1 Zapus hudsonius
GAAGGGTTGTAAGACCCCACCCTAAGGCTATATAAAGAGGAAGAAATTCTCTCCTTGCCCCTCCTGCCTGTTTCCTGTTCTGTGTGTGTGGTGTAGGTGATGGGTTTCTCTCTCTGCTCAAACCTATGAAAGAGGGCCAGCCTCTTTGATGTTATGGAACTTCCCCTCAATCTGTAGTTTCAATAAATACTTTCCTCCCCCAAATTGTGCCTGGTTTGAAGAAGATTCATCCCAGCAGCGTGTGGCTGACTATGACACCCTCTAACTGCCTCTTTCTTTCCCTTCTCCCTTCCTTGTTCCCCTAGATAGTTCTGGTTCTTTTTTTATGTCATATGCATATACATGACTAAAAAAGAGAATAGATGAGAGTTAGACATAAGGAGAAAAGAGGGGACACCCCCATAGAGAGAAAACTGCATGGGGAAAGGCATGCAGACAGGAATTCAGATCATGAGCAATGTGAAAGGAAGTACTTAGGACTGAGCTAGTTAAGAAGCCATGCCTGTATTGATAAATGAGGCCTTGGACTAAACATTGGCCTAGGTACACATGCTTCTCTCAGCCCTGAAACTCATACTGGGGAAAGAACCATAGCAGGGACCAGGAGACCAGAAATGGAATTTCTTTAATACTCAACCAAGGGTAAGACCCAGAGTTCTTATGTAATCGGGCATTGGTTTGAGGTGGAGTCTAGGCCAGGCTACCATTCAGTCAACATATGTGTAGAAATACAGATTTCTAAGATTAAAGGGCTTTTCTTCCAGGCTGATAAATGACAATACCCAAGGCCTCTCTTTATGGACTACAGGACCTCCTTAACAGCCTGCCGTGAAAGCATTATCTGTGACTGCCATGAAAATTATCCTTAGACTAGAGGACTTGACTTGAGGATACTTCAGCTAGCATTTCACTTGAGGCTGAAAACCATGGCAGTTCTATCGATAAATGGAGAGGCAGGCAGAGCATTGCTGAATTGCTCATGGGAAAGCAAACTGTAAGAGGCAACTACTACGAAAGTTCCCTGCCAGGAACTCTCCTCCTGCTGAGTCACCGGGGCCGCAATCCTGCCCGGCCATGTGAGTAATCACTGTTTTATGTGGAAGTTGGGTTCCTTCCTGAGCCCATGAGACAAGGGACGGTATCAGGACATGGGTACTGCCACCACACTCTGCACACAGTTGACTGCTCCCTGAGACTCCCAGCATGAGCTATCCCTCATCCTTACATTAGCTTGGCAATGCTGTAGAAGGTGCAGGAATCATAAGGAGTTGGATTTTGGCTGCTTTTGCTGAAACATTTTTCTTCATACTGAACCAGTGGAGAGCTGGTTCACTGGTACCTCACCTCCTCCACCATGCAGTGTCCTTGGACACAGGAGCTGGGACCAGGGGAGGGGAAGGACCTCAGAGCTTGCTCTCTCCTTTGATGTAACTTCTCCTGCATTTCAGTTTGATTGCTCCCACTCCCTAGAGTTTTCTCCAGCAATCCACAGCCCTTCACAAAAGGGAGCCATGGACTGGAAGGATTGCTCAGTGGTTAAAGACACATGCTTGCAAAGCTTGTTGGCTCAGGTTCCTCCACATGCATCCAGTCCTACCTCACATCCTCACCTAGGTTCCCAGGGAGCAGGGATTTCCCTTTGACCACTTGGGACCTACTGTGGCTACAGCACAAGCTTTCTGTTCTTCTAAGTTGCAGGCCTAGCGCTCTCCCTGCGGCCCAGTGATGCTGGAACAACACCAGCTCTGCCTGGACAGGTCCTACTTCCTCTTCAGTGCCTCCAAGCCCCAGCCACTGTAGCCTTTCCTGGCCACCACCAGTGCTGTTCTGGTCACTCTGATGACAATGTACACTGATATGGACTGACCACTCCATGGTGACTGCTGACTCAGCACGGCTTGGCATGGAGGGGCTTTCTCTTACCTGCAGAATTATTTCTATGCATCACTCATGTAATCCTCTCAACAGTATCTACCTCTCAACTCCGTGCGCCAATAAGCAGGCTGAGGAGCTTGAGAAGATTGTGAATATACGCCAAGTTGCATGTAAGGAACAAGGCCCAGATTCCAACGCAAGCTACTGAAGTCCAGAGTACTTTATCTCCCAGAACATCCTGGATCAGGCCACTGAAGATACCCACGGCTGATGCCCAGTCCTTTTTAAGAACAGGTAGAGAAGTGCATGGCAGATGTCTGAATGAGAGAAGGAAAGGAACACAGAACACAGGATGGGGACACTGGGAGCCTAAAGTCAAAGAGGAACTTGGACTTGGCTCCATTCTCTAAGACCAAAGATGCTGCTGAGGAAAAGTGGAAACAGGACCCAAAAATGGAAAAGGAGTAGGTGAGCAGTGAGGGCTTGAAGGAGGAATGCCCACAGGCTGGATGGAGAAGAGGATAAAGGAAACCACACGTGTAGAGATGGATGAGAGAGCCCACAGAGACTCCCGAAGCGAACTGTGCTCATCTCCACTCTGAATCACTGATTCATGACCAATTCCAACAGTTGTATGTCTAAAAGAGAAGCCTGAAAAGCAATCATCTTATCATCGTAGCCTGTTTGTTGTCTGTCTATCTGTCTATCTGTCTATTATCTATCTGTCTATCTATATATCTATCCATCTATTATCTATCTATCTATCTATCTATCTATCATCATCATCTATCTATCTATCCATCTATAGACAAGGTCATCATCATCATCATCATCATCATCATCATCATCATCATCTATCTATCCATCTATAGACAAGGTCTCATAGATCCCAGGCTGATCTCAAACTCAAGAGTAGCTAAGGATGACTTTGAACTTTTGATTCTCCCTCCTTCATCTTCCTCCTGAGTACTGGCATTACAGGCTTGCACCTCCATACATACCTGGTTTATGTCGTGCTGGGGATCCAATTCTGGGGTTTGTACACACTAGGCAAACACTCCACCAACTAAGCTACATCCGAAGCCCTGCAGCATTCTTAGTGACCAATCATTTTTTTCTCAAAGGAATGAGATACCAGTGAGTGTCCTTGCAACAGAGCTACCCAGTTCCTGGGGAGGAAAGGGGCAAGGAAGCAGAGCTAGAAACACAAGTCCCAGCAGGGCTCCGGGCATGCATCACAGAGCTGTGGTTCCCTGGCAGGCTGCCAGACAGGCATGGGCTGGGTGTGGGGCAAGGAAGAGAGGAGGGCTGTCCTCAAGGCCCCTGGGAATGCCTTGTCAACAGGCCCATGTCCTTTGGAAACCACTCCAGAGAAAACAGTGAGATGAAGAGTTCCCTTCTTCCCCCCTCGTGTTAGGAATTCCCATGAGGTTCTTTCAGGAGCCGTCTATCTGTCTTCAGAACAATCCTAGACACTGGTCAAAGTTTTTAAACCACCTTATAAACAGGAAATGGAAGGGAAACAAGATTAAAAAGATGTGTCAGAGTCTGTCACTGTCCCTGTGGGAGCTTGCTGGTTCTTGTCACGGTAAACAAAGCTCAGGAAACAGATTTTTCCAGGTTATGTTTGATGAACGTGGGAGCTTGGGCCCAGTCCTGGATCTAGCGGCCAGAGAAACAGAGCACACCCATTAAAGAGAAGTGTTGGTGGGAAGGAAGACAGAGCACAGACAGATAAGATATGGGGAAAAGAGAAGGAAGAGGGAGGAATGGGAAAGAAAGAGGAAGAAGATAGGGAGGAAGGAAGTGGAGTCACTTCTGACTCGTCTGTAGTCACCTCTCCATGCCTCTCCCTTGCACACACACTCCCAGTCATCAAGTTCTTGCCACTGGCGCATTCTCTCCATTTCCTGGACCCCCACCCCAGGTCCTTCCTGCCTCTCCCCTGGGCCATTCTGTGGCTTTTCATAATCTTAGCTTCAGCTAATCCCAACCCATCTGAGTTTTCTCACTACCTGTGGTTTAACTTCCTAAACTAACTGTTTTAGGGCTGTTATTCTCATATTGCATCACCTTTCCTTACCCCTGATTAACTCCTGCCTCCCCTTTTGTTGTAATAAAAAGAGATGAGTGTGGGAGAGAAGGCTTGGTTGGTAAATCCACTTCCTGAGCAAGCATGAGGGGCTGAGATCTCTGACTTCAAGTCCCCATAAACCCACATAAAGAGCTGGGCATAGCCTCGCACATCTGTAACCCAAGTCCTGTGGGGAGCAGAAATTGGAGAATCCTTAGAGCTCAAGCTTTGGAGTCAGTGAAGAGACTGTCAAAGAAACAAATGAATGGGAAATGGAGGAGAATGACCAATGTTCTCCTCTAGCCTCCATGCACACACACAGGGAGCCACATCTGCACAACACGTGCAGACACCACACAAACACAATATCCACACACACACACACACACACACACACACACGCACGCACGCACGCACGCACGCACACACACACACACACAGTAAAGTAGAACCCACATTTTATCAAGAATCTACTTCCCCATGACTCTAGTCATGAGGGTGGAACACTCCTGACCTAGTCCCTTCTTAACAACTTACCTTCCTACGGTCACAATGACAATGAAATTTCAACATGTCATTTAGAAGGGGACATTCAAACCACAGAACATGAGCTGGGTTAGGGGACACACAACCCACCCATAACAAGCCCGGCATATGTGCTAAGGAAAAAATATGATTAAAAGACACAGAAAAAAATCATGGTATATTGCCTATAGCTATGGAAGTTGTAAATCAGGTTTAAAAAGATACAGGAGCTGGGCTAGAGCAAAACCCTACCTTGAAAAACCAATAATAGCAAGTAAATAAATAAATAAAGACACAGGAAAAGCAGGAATAATCACACTGAACTAATTCCTGTGCATGAGACCTCTGTAAGATCTGTCGGTTACTTCTCTTTCCTTCTTCCCGCTCTCTGCCTTCCATGAGTCCACACTCCCTCAGCTCTGTTCTTCCTTCTCAGCCGCTTCTCCGCTCACATGAAAGCTCCTCAGCCTGTGGCCAGCCTTTAAAAAGCACTCTTCAGCTGTGCCCCCTCCACGTTCTTTCCTCATGAGAGGCCATAAAGAAGGTCTATAAAACTATTTCTCTGAACTTAGACTAACACCTGATATTTGGCCCATAATGGCTATAAAGAGCACAATGGAAATTTCCTCCTTTTCAATCATTGAGGGGAAGCAGCTGCAAGCCAGAGGATATGGTCAGAAGGAAACATAACAGGAATCTTCTCTGATTCCATAACTAAAGAGAAGCAGTTACAATCAGAGGATGTTAGACAGGGGGAGACAAAGTTCAGGCCTTTTTGGCTATTTTATCAGGAATATACAAGTCAATAGGGAATCAATCACTTCAAAACACATCAACCCCATGATGTAATCCCAATCCCCCCCACCTTGTTATTTCATGCTTTAAAAGGTGCTTGGGAATTCCATTCAGGGTCCCCTTCTTGCTAGAGGGTGGACCCTTGCATGCTGGCTTCCTGTCTTGAGAAATAAACGCTCTTGCTTTTGCATATGTGAGTGGTGGTCTTCATTGGGATGGTTTGTGGACCCTAATGCTCACATCCAGGTGTACCGGTGCTGCATGCATGCACCGCTGATACTCTGATGGCTCTCGGCTCACCCCGGAGCACCTGCAGAAGGATGTGGGCATTGTTATTTGGATCTTGCTCTGGCCAACCTACATTTTCAGGTAGGCTTTGTGCCTTGTCTTAAAGTCTCTAGAACAGATGTCTTTCCTGAGGGACATTTTTCTGACCAGGTGTTTGACAGACCCATTCAGATAAGCTCTCAAGGAAGGGGACAATTGTATGTGTTTGTTCTTTATCAGAAAGCTTCTGGCTAGAGAGTAATCTTATAATTTTGTGTGGAGATACAATTCAGATCAAATTCTGATCATCTGACCAGCAATTAAAGTAGTGCATTTTCAGTTCCCCATTTTACAAGCCACTGATTATGAGGAAAAGGTTCAAAGTCAACAAGTGTTCAAGACTGTTAATAGATCAGTAGCTACCTCACACCTCCACTTCAATATGTCCAAACTGGATTATTTGTCAGCATCTTCCATTTCTGTAGCACGACACACTATCCTCCCTGGTGCACATGCACACACACAGACACAGACACACACACACACACACACACACACACACACACACACACACCATTCCTTCTCTGGAGCTCCTGGCTGCTCACTAGTTTCCCAGCACTCAACTCTCCCTCAATCCATATCCAATCCCCAGATACCATGGTCAGCTTTTACTTCCTAAATACTTCTTTTCCTCTTGTACACAGTTTACTCTGAGCCCGGTGGCCTCTCACTTATACTATGAAAGCCTTTAGTCCACTCTCTGTGATGGTTAGGTTTTGTTGTCAACTTGACCTTTTTAATTATCTTGGGTGGGTCTCTGAGGATGTTTACAGGAAGGCAGCCTCTCAGCAGGGGGAAGGATATAAGGAAGCTCAGGAGAGCTAGAAGTAAACATCCTTTCCTGTGTGGGCAGTGCAGAAAGGAAATTCCAGAGACTCAGGAAGCCATTAAGACTGGGATAGGGTTGCAAGACCCCACCCTAGGGCTATATAAAGGGGATGAAAAATTTTCTTTGGCCTTCCTGTTTGCTGTTCCATGTGTATGGTGATGGTGATGGGTTTCTCTCCTCTGCTTGCTTCTGTGAAAGGGAGCCAGCCTTTTCCTTAATTTCCCCTGCATCTGTTCAATAAATACTTTCCTCCCCCAAATTGTGCCTGGTTTGGAGATTCATCCCAGCAGTGTGTGTCTAAGATACTCTCCTCTTCCATCAAATTGATACTGTAAAAACCAAATACAACAATATCACTCCTCTGATTAAAACCTCCCAAGAACTTCTCATGGGCCTTAGACAAAATTCCAAATTCCTTATTCTGCTTACTGAATTCTTCATGCACCGAGCCCCTCTTTGTTCTCTGTAGACACTCAGCACCCTACTGAATGACATCACTTAGTTTCCCAGAGAACTCCCTCTTTAGCCTCCAGCCTTTGCACATGCCTGACACTCTGCCTGGACTCTGTTCCTCTCTCTTCTCGAGTTAATTCTTGTCCATCTATAAGACATAGTTTGGACACTATTTCTCTTTCCAGAAGCCTGATCAGTTGAGAAGCCACCTCTGCTTGCCCTTCCCTGGATCCAGCTCTTTCCTCAACCCCCACACCCCGAGCACTGGCCCACACAGTCCTCAACCCCCACACCCCGAGCACTGGCCCACACAGTCCTTTCCAAACAGCACCCTCCCCTTTTGCTTGGTCCATATCTTTATATGTAGTTTTTCTTTGCCAAACTGCTTTCTCACCCATTAGTATGTGGGCCCCATAGATGCTATGTCTGATTTCTGAGAGAAACTCCTCTGCTTCCACATCCCTTCTCTTTCCTCCTGGCAGCTCCAAAAGGCTGACTCATGATAACTCCATCAATGGAGCTTAGCTGCTAGAGAGGAGAGGAGATTTTCATGTCCCCAGATAGACCAGACAATCCTGTCCACCTGACTCTCTCCTTGTGGATTCTGGGGCTTTCCTCTCCTGGTCCCCTCAGGCCAGGTTTGATGATGTCATCCCTGTATCACTTGCTCCAGTATTCATCCCTGTTTCCTTATACTCTGTCTGCACTTTGGAACACAGTCTCCTTAGTAAATTCTTCTCACATTATCAATTGCCCAATTTCTTGCCAGGAAGAACCTGACTAATTTCCTCTTTTAGTACCTGGCAGAGTCTAGTACAGAAATGTTGAATGAATGGGTGAATGAATGAATGTATCAAGAGAAAACCCCTAGTTTAGTTTAATTCAGCCTCCATTTACAAAAAGGAAAGACTTCCCTACTTAGAACTTGGAGCTGAAGTGAGACAGCTTTAGGGCTGGTAAAGAAACCCTTGGCAAGACGCACATCATGGGAACTGGAAAGGGGCGATGGGAGATGTACACAGATCCCCGATGCTCCAGGGCTGGGCAGCCCCCAGGGGAGGTTGTTTTCCTGCTCTGATTTGGGGCTAGAAGTGTGGGAAGAGCTATGTCCCTTCTTTCTCTCTCTTGGTCTTGCTCTTAGAGAAAGAATTAGTGGTCTCTTCCACCCACCCACACAAATTGGCAGCCTGAAATTCAAGCTCAGGAGGTGTGAGGGGGAATCCCTGTCATCCAAACAGGGTAGATTGTGTGGTGGAGCAGAGTGGTCAGAGACGTTACCTGGGGCAAGATTCTACCGTGAGGTGACCCATCTCAGGATGAGGTGACCTATCTCAGGATGTTTGAACTGAGAGAGCCCTAAGTGCTCATTCAATGAGCAGAACCTGGGGAAGAAAAACAATTTTCCAGGTGACTCAGTAAATAAGCAGAAAAGGAGGTGCCTCTCTGGCTGACTGACCAACACATCAATTAGATTTAGAATCACCTAGAAGACAAATCTCTAGTGTGTCTGTGAGGGAGTTTCTAGATTAAGTTAATCAAGGTGGGAAGACTCACCTAACTGTGAACCATCCAATGGGCTGGAGCCCTGGATTAAATAAAAAGGAGGAAGTGGGCTAAGCAGTAGCCTCTCCCTCTCCCTCTCCCTCTCTCCTTTCTTCCTGACTGCAGATGCAATGTAATCAGCTACCTTTCTGCTGCCATGCCTGTGAGGTCCAGAACAGTAACCAGCCCCCAGATGGTAGTCAGTGCAGTGCTGGAAGGCACTGCATAAACTGCCACAGGAAGCTGGTCAACGACAGCTGGAGAAAACAAAGACCACTGACATGAAACACAGTCTGCTGCCATGAGTAGGCTGAACACACTTTCTACTGGGAGAGAACAGTGAACCAAGAAAGGAACACTTGTGCAATGGAGGAGCCAAAGCCTGGAGGAGGTAATCAACAGATTTTAATTTGGCCAAATTATCCACTCAGTGAAGGGGAACCCTTAACTGGAACTGGGGACTCAGGGCAAAATGCACTGGGAACCAAATTCTTGGGCCCCCAAAGAGAGATGCACTATATGAGTGATTTACAAAGACGCCACTAACAATAGACTCTAGCTAATTCAGAAATGTGTAGCTCAGTTAACCTATACTTTTCTCACTCTCTGATGGAGATTCTGTTTGTATCTTTCAGAATGCAGCGAGAGAGCTGTGGCTCATCCAACCTTACCAATGAGCCACAGGATGATAGCTGACATCCTGGCAAGAGAGGAGCCACACCAGACCTACCATGAAGGATCCATATGGAACCCTGCAGAGAATGATGGGATAAACAAGAGACCCATAATCACAGCCAATCAGTCAACACAGGATAAGCCAGACAGACATCAATGATTTTCAACACAACCTAAAGCAGAAGTACAGAGACCCCTAAGACCTCAACAATAAAGCAGCCTTAATACTCACCCACCATGACACAGGGAACTGAGCGGAAGAGGGGGCGGAAAGATTGTAAGAGCCATGGTGGGGGAGAACTGCTAGAGACATCGCCCCCCCCCTCAGTAACATCAAACTAAAGCAGGTGGAACCGGGCTGACTCCTAGGCTATCCATAATCCCCTACCCCATGGACTGATCCAGACTACCCACGGAGGATATCCAGCTGATTTGGGATAGGGAAGAGGAGCATTGGGGAACTGGGAATAACAACTCATTATTTGTTCATTAAATGTATCTCATTATGGATAATAATAAAAGAATACTCCCTCATTAAATAAAGTGACCATTAAATAAGGTGACCACGTAAAGCACCTAGTAGCTGGGCACTGAGTAATCCCTCAATATATGTTGGCCATTATCTTTAATTTTTCACACCTTCCTTTCAAGAGAAGGATGACATTAGCTCATTCACATCAGGTCCTTCAAAGGTTCCCAACACTGTTCTGAACTCCAGGGATAATTCAGCAAATAAAGCCAATAAAAATTCCCTGCTTTCTGGAGTTTACACTGAACTTGGGGGAATGAGACAATACACAGAAAACACAAGTGCTCTATGAAATGCTTGATAGTGAGAAATATAAGGACAGGAAAGGGTGGTTTAATGGGGGGGAGGGTTGCTATTCTAGGAAGAATCCCACGGAAGGACTGAGCCACAGCTTGAGGAAGACAAAAGTGTAGGTACATAAACTTCCAAGGGGGGTGGTCAGGGGGTCAGGTGCGCAGCATGCAGGGGCAGGAGATGACCAGGGCTCCAGAGACTTAGTTCTGACTTCTGGTCAGTCTTTTCATTTATTCTATTTTTTAGTGTTTGTGTATGATGTGGAGGTCAGAGGACAACCTGTGGGGGTTGGTCCTCACCTTCTACCTCAGTTGAGATGGGTTCTGTTTTTTTTTTTTTTTTTGTTCAATGCTATATTCACCAGGATATCTGACCTTCAAGCTTCTGGGAAATTCTCCTGTCTCTGCCTTCCATCTCACCTTCTGGTGTGCTTGGATTATAGAAACCTGTAAATGCTTCTGGCTTTCATGTGGGATCTGAGTTTCCAATCTTAGGTTCTCACACAAGGCAAGAGCTTTATCCACTGAGCCATCTCCACACTCCCACACCCCCGTCAATCTCGGGATCTGCTGTATGTCCTAAGGCTGTACACCTTGGTTTCCCTCCTTGGAGTAGAGGCCCTCCATCTGTCTGCCCCCCTCTGAGGATGTTGCTAGGACTGGATCAAAGTACCTCCTGAATGGGCTGGCTCCCACTCCAGGTAATTATGATGCAAAGGGCCTGTGCAGGCAGAGCTGCAGGAGGAAGTTGTTCACTTTGGAGAGGAACAGGAACTCTTCCAGACCTTTACAGTCCACTGAGTAATTGCCTTTTCCAAGGTGAAATGTTTTCCCTGTGACCTGAAAAGTGAACTATCAACCTGCCAGTTCATGAGATGCTTTGGTGAACTGGGTGTGACATCCCTTCTGTCTGTCCATGAAACCTTGGCAGCAGAGTCACTATACTTCTGACAGAAAGACTAGGAAAATGAGCTCAGATTTCCAAGAGTTTGGAATTTCTTATTGAAGGAATGAGTGGAGTGGACATTTGCTAGAACCAAGCAAGAGGCTTCAGGCTTACATCAGAAAGGGCTCTGATTTCCTTGCACCAACCCAGCAGCTGAATGGTCCAGAGCAAGTCAGTTCAGAACACTTGTCTTCAGAATTTGAGGGGATGTATGTGGTATGAGGGCAGCACATCTTTGTGTGCAGGTGTGTGTGTGTGTGTGTGTGTGTGTGCGCATATGGAGGCCAGAGAGAATGACTTCAGTTATGTTGAGTGTATTCCTCTATCACTCTTTGTCCTATTTTTCTTTTTTGGTTTTTTTGAGGTAGAGTCTCTCTCTAACCCAAGCTGACCTGAAATTCACTATGAAGTCTCAGGGTGGCCTCGAACTCATGGCGATCTTCCTATCTCTGCTTCCCAAGTGCTGGGATTAAAGGCATGTGTCACCACACCCAGATTCTTTATCCCATTTTAAAAATATTTTTTTATTTATTTGCAAACAGAGAGAGAGATAGAAGAGAGATAGACAGAATGGGTACACCAGGGCCTCCAGCTGTTACAAACATACTCTAGATGCATGCGCCACTTTGTGCATCTGGCTTTACATGGGTACTAGGGAATAGAACTTGGGTTGTTAGGCTTTGCAGGCAAGTGCCTTAACCTCTGAGCCATCTGTCCAGCCCTCATCTTATTTTTTTAAATTATTTTATTCTTATATGCCAGAGCATATGTGGAGGTCAGAGAACAACTTTCTAATAGGTCCTCACCTGTCCATCTCGTTTGAGGAAGGGTTTCTTGCTCTGGATTGTTGCTCCACTGCTCTTTGCTGTGCTTTCCACAAGTTTCCAGGAATTCCACCTGTACCAGCCTCCCTTCTCACCGTCGATAATTATAGAAGTCTCCACAGCTTCCAGCTTTTTATGTGGGCTCTGCAGTTTGAAAGATAAATGCTTTATCTATTGGGCCATCTCCCCAGCCCCATTCTTCACCTTATTTTGAGACAGGGTCTCTTAATGGAGTTCACCAATTCAGCTAGACAAATGATCCAGCTGGTCCCAGGGATCCTCCTATCTCTGCCTTCCCAGTGTTGGGGTTTTAGGCACATTAGCACTATGGCTGACATTTTACATGGGTTCTAGGGAACCCAGATTCTCATGCTTGCCCTCAGAGCCCTCCAGCTGCCCCCTTGGAATCAAGCTTTCCTATGTAGCTCAGTCTGGACTTGAATTTTCAATTCTCCTGCCTCAGCTTCCTGAGCATGCTGAAATCACAAACATGAGTGACCACGCCCAGCTTCTCCTCAGGTCTCTTATACCAAAAATGCAAACGTAGTTAGGATATTGACATTCCGCTCTGAAATTCTGTGGTTTTAAGCAGAAGAGATGGCTTGTGATTGGGCGGAGATGATGGACCTGGGTTTGGCATCCACTGAGCATCTCTGCTACAGGACAGATTGAGCCTCTTTTCACCCAGACAGCAGAAAAATACTTAAGTGGGTTGGTTATTTTTACCTGGTGCTTGGGACCCAGAGGAGAAACATACAAATAGAATGGGGGACATACACACACCCAGCCTCTGAATTTTAATATCAAAAGATCATTATCATAAGCTGCATCAACAATTTGGTTACCTAATCGGTGCCAACTGAGCCCTCTCACTTAATTACATGCTGTCAGCACTACAATTTAAAATCCTGGCAGCCATGTTCTGTGCAATTAAAAAAACAACTAACAAACAGGCTTTATTCTCGCCCCCTAATACTTTGCTAGACTTTCTCATGGCTGTTTACCAAGTTCCCTGTAACACTTAATGCTTTTACTGATCCCTTCCCAAATGCCTGTCAATCACTCTCCAACCTCAGTTGTGGTCAGGTGCCATGGTCTGCCTGATGCTATTCAGACCAAGAAAGCAGTTTATTCTTTCCTTGAGTTTCCAAGTAACTATACTTCCATTTTTCCCTATCGAGGAACACATTCTAGACTGGTTTGGGGATGATGAGTGTGGATTTTGCACCACCAGCGGTTGTTTTTTATTTTTTGTATGTTTTGAGACAGGATCTCATGCATCCTGGGTTGGTTTCAAACTCACTCAACAGTCAAGGATGATCTTGAGCTGATCTTCCTGCTGGGATTACTGGTATGCACTACTACAACTGGTTTACGAAATGCTAGGGATTGAACTCAGGGCTTTGTGCATGCTAAGCGCTATAAGAACTGAGCAATGCTCCCAGCCCTCCAGAGGCTTTGAAAGTTGAAAATGAGATTTTAGCATCTGACCAAGATCAGCCTTTGTTCATTAATCAGTGCTTTCCCTGTCTTTCCAGATTGATGAGTGGAAATCCATGCTTAGGAGACATTCCATCAGTCATACTCATAGGGGACAGAAAACTCTGACCCCAGAGTACTTGCTTTACACACTTGACACACTGAATATCAGCCCTAAGAAGTTCTTAGGAGACCTTTTAGCTATTGGATATGTGATAAGGCACCAAGTTTAACCCCTGAGCAAATGCTTTCCCTTCACCAGCAAACAAAGCACTATGGGGGTCTGCTTAAGGATGGGGTCTTCACATACAAACCACCAGCATGACCTGTGTATTTTACTCCAGAAATGTGGAACCCTTGTCTATTAGTTACTTTTCTTGTTCTTTGTTGCACAAAATAAGTACAAGAGGAACTTCGGAGAGGAAGGGTTTGATTTGGCTTACAGTCTGATAGACTGAATCCCACAGTCTGTCACCGTGGGGAAAGCAGGGCAATGGGAGTGTGTTATAGCTGGACACACTGCATCTTCAGTCAGGAAGCAGAGTGCAATGAATGCTCATGCTTGGCTGGCTTTCTCCTCTTTACTGAGTCTGGGACCCCCCCGCTCATGGAATGGTGCTGCTCACAGTCAGAGTGGGTCTTCTAACCTCAATCTAATCTAGGAACTCCTCCACAGACGTGTCCAGGGCTTGGCCTACTAAGTGATTCTGAATCCTGTCAAGTTGACTATTGAGATTAACCATGGTACCTGTTGATCCCTGGTATCTCTCGGGTATCAACACTACGACCCAGTTACTATCATTTTTAAGTTGGTCAACTGGGAGGGGCTCCTATGGCTGCAATGAGCATGGCCGTCACTCCAGCCTGTTCTACTTTCCAGCCTGAATGAAAATTTCAAAATTCAAGCAGGGTTGATAATGTCACCTATGGTTGAAAATGCTATTTATTTTTATACTAAGAATAAAACCTACTTACATACCTACGTACCTCAGAACATGTGCCTCTTGATAGGCTCATTTTTTTGGCGTGTGTGTGTGTGTGTGTGTGTGTGTGTAGTATGTAGTGTGGTGCATGTGTGCAGTATTACATGTGTGTGTGTGCAGATGTGTGCACTTGTGTGCGGAAGCCAGAGAGAATGTTGGGAGTCCTCCTCTATTGCTCTTCTGTGTAGTTTCCATGAGATGGAGTCTCTCTTTGAATCTGGACCTTCCTTCTGATTGGCTGACCAGCAAGCCCCAGAGACTCCCGAGTCTCTGTACTCCACAGGGCTGGTGTTACAGGTGTGCATGGCCACACTTGGCTTTTTTCATGTGTCCTGGGTATTGAACTAGGGCCATCTCAGGGCCTCATGTTTGCACAGCAAACACTCTTACCTGCTGAGTCATCTCCTCAGCCAGAGGCTCCTCATCTTCCAGGCATGACCTTGAATCGATAGTTCCCACTTGGGATTAATTTTGTCCCACAAGGCACAGTTGGCAATGCTTGGAGACATCTTTGATTGTCATAAATGAGAACAGAGATGCTACTGGCATCTGGTGGGCAGAGATTAGAGTATTGTTAAACATTCTAAAGTGCATAAGACAGCCCCCAATGGAAAGAACTGTTAGCCCCAAGATGTCAATAGTGCCAAGGTTGAAAATCCCTGGCTTACATTCACCTTCTCAGAGTGACCCTATCTGACCTTCTTGAGCTAAAGTTGGTTCCTGTCCCCCATGTCCTTCATATTCCAATTATAAACAGCAGCTATATTTTTGCTGCTGTTCACACAGTTGCTACACTCCCCCTACCAGCCTAGAGCTGCACATCTTGCTCAGCCTTCTTATCCTAGCACAAACATTTGTGAGAAGGCCAGGAAAGAGAGGGGAAAGAAAAAAGCAATCCATGGATCTGGGCGTGGTGGCACACGCCTTTAATCCCAGAACTCCGGAGGCAGAGGTAAGAGGATTGACGTGAGTTCAAGGCCAGCCTGAGACTACAGAGTGAATTCCAGGTCAGCCTGGGCTAGAGCAAGACGCCACCTCAAAAAACCAAAAATAAATAAATAAATAAATAAAAAATTAAAAAGCAATTGAGATGAACCAGCACCTCCACCCTCTCTCTCTTGGTCACATGTCTGTCTCATCTTTGTGTAGAAAAATGTGCCATCCAATTTCATTGATGATGTTTTATTAGAGAATAAGGTAAATGCACTTGGAAAACTTTTAAGGCCTGAAGATGTCTAGATTTCTTCAGAATTGGCTTTGTTTTTCTCAAGTGCCCTTGAGAGAGAAATCATGTCTACTTCAGGTCAGCTGCAGTCTCAGCATCTTGCATAGCACTTAGCACACACCTAGCAGGTTCTCCCAAGGTATTTGTGAATGAGTGAACAGATATCAGGGAAGAGCCCACGTGAACCTCAGCCTGTGTGTTTGTGTATGGGGAGGGGAGTACGTGACATTCATTTCTCTGGCCACTCAGAAACCCTTTACTGAGCCAGCCCTCAGGCTGGGCTCTTGCTCCTTTCACCAACACCTCCACACAGAGCCAAATTTGGTACTGTTTTGTCACCCAGAGGCCTAGCTAAGTTTCTCAAAGTTGTCCCCCCACCACCTTCACTCACCAGCCATCACCCCAGCTACACCCTTCCCAACTCAGTGCTTCCATGGAGCTATGGGAAGAAGCTGCAGATTGTAAAGCCTCTATAAGGCGATCCTTCCAGGAAAGACTGTCTGACATTTCACTTTCAAGCCTCTGAGATTAATGTTATCTTATTAGCCACACAAAATGGAAAAGAACGGGTAATCTGCTTAATTTCCTAGGCTGCAGAAAGCCTCTCCAAAGAATCTGTGGAGCTTTTGTGAGGGAAAATAAACCAAAACTTAAAAAAAAATCCGTTAAAGCCCAGATTTTAATTTTAATTTGGCATAAATCTGCCTGTCTAATGTAGATTGTGAAAACCCAATCTAAGTTCCAGGTCTCACTGCCATTGTTTTTCCTATAGAATCTACAAATATCATTGTTACTAGGAAATCTCATACTATAAACTTACTACTTCAAATCCCTTCTCCCTCACTCCCTTCTTCCCTCCCCCCTCTAACACACACACACACACACACACACACACACACACACACACACACACTCTTTTCTCAGCAGCACCATCTAGTGGTATTTTAAATGTCCTAGTACACTTAATTACTGAAGACCCTTCCAAAAGTACCTGTGTAATTCTTTATATGTATCATATTTATCTACCCTATTAAAGATAAAACTGAAAACATTTTAGCTGACTCACTTAAAATATCAATAAACTAATTAAATGTTTAGCATAAGTAACATTTTAATAAAATAGTAATATTTTCTAAAGCAAAAAAAATGAAGAGGCATCACTTTCCATTTTTGCATATTTGTTTAATGTCTGGATTTTTGGAAAATACTTATATTTTCATAGTCATTTCAATATTCAGTGGGTTTCAATATCTTGTTCTGGTTGAAACATAAAGAAAATCTGGCTTCACAAGCTATGCAGTTGGAAACGTGAGGAGTATTTTAATAGCTCTTTAGATATTTGTGGGTTTTCTTTAGTCCTATACCAAAACTTTAAAAACTTATGGTTTCGTAAAGTTTAGCTGGAATGTAGAACATATCCATGAACTTTGTACTACATTATATGAAATCCACTGGTCTGTCTTAAGGTATGAGTGGATTTTTAATGGATGAAATATTGGCTCATTAATCTATGCAAACATTTGAAACATTGATAGATTTTATTTTATGACATAAAAAATAACACTCATTAACATGGCTATAAATTTCATCTGAAAAGTGTTTAATATTGAAATACTGCCAAGCTCATCACATAAAAGTTTTCAAAAATTCTAATCTTCAGGTGAAAACTTAAAAGTTTATTTATTTTTTATTTGCACATGTGGGTCAGGCGGGGTGTGCCAGGGTCTCTTGATGCTGGAAAAAAAAAATTCTACCCAGCTTTACCTGGGTGGCTGGGGAATTGACTCCAGGCCAGCAGGCTTTGTAAACAAGCACTTTTACCCACGAAGCCATCTACCGTCCACCCCAGAAAATCTTTGCTTTTATTATTAGCAGCAAATACAGTCATTTTTCTTGAAGTGCCATTCTTACTTCATTAATTTGGCAGCAAATGTCTGCCAAATAATGAAGTCTGAATAACCATAGTTTGATAATCATTTTGTCAAGTAAAGTTAGTAGCCCATGAAAAAGGCAGCTATTTCAGTCTACGGATCCACAAACACGTGCTTTTTCTCAGGAAATCCTGTACTCTGTTATTACACAGCCCAAGTGCTTGGTGTGAACTTTGTATTTTATCATACAGAATGTGGAAAGACATACTGCCCTCTTGGGTCAAAATAAAATTAATTTAGTAATGTTTGTACTTAATTTTTATGCTGTCCTTCTTAGATAGAACTGATATTTCCACTACCAAGAGAGCCCGTGGACAGGCATGCTCTTCAGTCTGGTGTCACATCACGTGCTGAAGTGCCAGGAGTTTTACCTACTGTCCCAGGACAGTGAAGAAAGGTGAACTACCATTAGTAGGATTGTAACAATAGCTTTTTGTGGGGGAGTGGTTTCTGAGATATGGTTTTGTTGACTCAGACTGGCTTAGAACTATGTAACCCAGGATAGGTTCAAATTTATGACAATCCTCCTGCCTCAGACTCCTGAGCTCTAAGATTACAATTGTCCAACACCATATTTGGCTGTAAAAATAGTTTTGACCTGATGGAGCCCCAAATCAGTGGACCAAACTGAAAACTGTTATTCTCCTAAAGCACACTTGACAAGATAAGTGATCAGAGTAAGGAGGGAGAGGCAGTTATATTATAAATTAAAATAATTTGGAGAGGGAACCAAGGAAAAGATGCTCATGCCTGAAACCCATTTCCTAACTCCCTCTCAGCATGGTATTCTATGGTTCTCCAGGGATGTCTCCTTAGGGCAGACTGTGCAGTACGTGTGGAACCTAGCTAGAGCCTAGCACCTGCTCAATCTCCCACATATGCAAAATTTTATATTTCCTTTTCATTTCCAGTTATTGTCTAACTCAAATCCTCATGGTAAAGAAGATACTAGAACAAGTAACCTGCAGCATGAGGAATACAAGATACCATGCTGGCAGAGCTTTGAACACCCCTTTACACAGGCTGTTCCCAATGCTTGGAGTCTTCTTCACCATCAGCACCAGGATCTACTCAAGCCTCACTCATCTTTCAGATCTTTTAGGTCTCAAGTTAGACACTCCATACCATCTCTGTCTGTGTTCCTCCCTCCCTGCTTCCTTCTCCAATAAATGATAAGTGCATAGGGATACAGACACAAAGATAGGTTGAGGAGACGGCTTAGTGGTTAAAACTTGCAAAGCCTGCTTGTCCAGTTTTGATTCCACAGTGCCCACGTACAACCAGATGACAAAGTGGTGCATGCATCTGGAGTTCATTTGCAGTGGCAAGAGGCCCTGGCATGCCCATTCTCTCTCTCAAATAAATACAATTTTTTAAAGATACAGTTTTTTTTTTTTTTTTGGAGATTCTCTTAAGTCTTTAATTGTTGCCTTACTTGATTTTCTCCACTAGATGGTAAACTCCAAAGACAGTGCACATTTTCTGTCTCCACACAATGGAGTCTTAAAACAGAGATGACTTGCCTATAAGCATGTTTCAGGCAATGTTCTTAGATGGCGCATGTCTGTCCCTCCAGTCATCTGTCCTTCCACATCCTCCAATTATTCGGAGTCCCTTACCTGTTCACCTGTGTTATGGTTTGAATATGAAACAGGCTCATGTGTTACATACTTGGTCCCAGATGATGGTGCTGTTTGAGGTGGGGCTTAGCTGGAGTAAGTAGGTCATCTGCTTTGAGAAGAAGTCAGAGGTTTTCTGCTTGCACGGGGCTACCTAGAAATGTATTTTCCCAAGTTCAGCTACCTGGACACTCAGAGACTGCTACCATTATGGTCCAGAGGAGCCCAGCTACCCCTTGAGCTGGTGGTAGATCTTGGTGTGATCCGTGTGGTGCTGATCTTGCAGACAAAGAATTTGAGAGTAAATGGGGTCATGGAGGCATCCACCCAGATTTCAAAGGGGAGCCTGGCACTGTATAGCAGGATCTCTGCATGGAACTATGATGAATCCAGGGCTGCAATGGAGACTCCAGGAGGTACCAGGAATGTGGACTGTCAAAGAAAGCTCCAGGAAATGAGTGGAGCCAGTTCAAGAGAGAGAGGCTATGTGGACAGCAAGTGATAATGCCATAGGGGTCAGAGGGTAGGACTGTTCAACCTCTTTGGAGCTCCTATCATACTACAGATTCCAGATTCCAGGATCAGAGCTACCAGATTTTGTATGCTCTTTTGGATGGTGGTCTCCTTTGGTTATACACATTCTTGTTTTTCTCCTACTCTTCCCTTTGGGAATGAAAATGTTACTCTGTTACATATTGGAAACATGTAACTTTCTCTTATTTTTAAGGGCTCACAATAGGGGTTTGCCTTGACTCTCAGAAGAGACTCTGATTTTGGCTTTATAAACCATGTTGCATTTGTTAAGACTTTGAGAAGTCTTGAATATGGATTGTATTTTCACTCTACCTGGCCACAAACTTTTGGGGACTAGTGACAGAATGTTATGGTTTGAGTAGGAAATAGGTGCATGCTTTCAATGTTTGGTCTACAGCTGTTGGCACTATTTTTGGAGATGGTGAAAACTCTCAGAAATGGGGCAGAATTGGTCACTGGGGGCATACCTTTGAAGGTGATACCTGGTCCCTAGTCTCTTCACCTCTCTGCTTCCTGTCTGTCATGAAGTGAAGACTGCCCTGATATTTTGCTCAAGTGTATGTGCCCAAGCAACCAATGGACTAAACCCTCTGAAACCATGAGCCAAACAAACTCTTCTTTCTTTCCAGTTGTTTATGTGGGATATTTTGCCACACATGAAAAACAACCAATACAACCTGTCTGGCTCCAAACAGAGTTGGAATTTCCTGTCAGACCCACTGCATCCCAGACTGAAGAAGGTGTCAATAGGTATTTATGAGGATCAGAGGGCTGAATCTTGTCAGGTTAGATAAAGTGCCAAACAAGATGGAAAGCCTGTGTCTGACTGTCCCTGGGACTTCATTCTGTCTGCTGGTGTCCTGTGATGCTTGGCAAACTTCTTCCTTGCATCCTAGGGAGACTTTCATTCTCTTGAGAGCAAGAATCTGCTTTCAATTTCTTTTCTTTTTCCCTCTTTCTCTTGCCCCACTCCTCCATGCCCCTCCATCTTGATTTCTACCACTTAATCTGTGATTTAATTAGACCATCAGAAAGTCTCCATCTATGAAGAATCATTCTCTCCAGCAGGAGGCCTCCATCCCTGGAAAATACCACCATGGGATTCAGAAGTAAAGTTTACGGAATGGGAAAGGGTTAGAGGCAAGAGTTAAGGGAGGTGGGACGGAACCAGATCATGCAGCCCTTCAGGTCAGACTGAAGAGTGTGAATTTGGGGGTGTGACTTGTGTGTCATGAGTGTACATATATATTTCCTAGGGCCAAGTGATTTGTCCTCTCTCACCTCTTTCCACATCACAAAGTATCCAGTGCCTCCCAATGGGACTGCACAGCATGTCCTGACTGGTTGGTAGTGTGTGATCAGTGTCAAGAGAAAGATCTGGGCCCTTCACGGGCACCTCACTCCTCTGTACCAAAACATGTTCTCCAACTTCAGCTAGTTGGACTAGATTGGGTGGGGATGTGAAGGCTCAGAGGATTAGACATTCATCCCAGCCTTAACTAAAACACATTCCAAGGTCAGATAAATAGGGTGTGGTAAAGGTAGGCCCAGCCCAGCTCTCTTCTGGAGGGTTGTGTGCTTGAGTCTGTTGTAAAAGCTTGCTATCCATTCAGGACCTGACATTCCTGTCCAGCTGCATCCTCTACACTTGCCCGAACTTCCTCTCCTACAACTTTTCTCTGTTCATGTCCTAAGTAAGTTCTGCTTACAATTTATAAGTGACTCCTATTTCCAGTACATTTTTTAGGAGGGGGGGGAAGGGATGATGAAGGGTCAGAGGAGTTTCCACCAGGGTGGGGAAGCTGGCTGTCACCTTGGCCCCAGTTCTACCTTCTAAAAGTAGGGCTTCTGGAGTCACCAGCCTCATTGCTCAGAACAGGGGACAGCCTTGAAACAAGTGGGTGGCCTGGGCCTCTGGAATAGCTGCAGAGGAACCTAGTATAGGGAAATTACCTCAAAACTACTTTATTTGCCATTGTTTTGTGAAAAATAAAAATAACCTATATCCATTATAAAAATATTTTTAAAATTCTAAGATGATTTTAAAATCATGCACAATTCCTCTCCACAAAGTTTTTTTTCTAATATTTTTGTATGCCTATCAAATGCATATTTTTGGAAGTTGGAGATATATTTTATTTATATAATTGGGATTATTTGCTTTGTTTGAGACTGAGTTTTGCTATGCTGCCCAGGCTGGCCTTGAACTGGTGATCCTCCTACATAAGCTTTTTGAGTGCTGGGATTATGGGCATTATATCTGGTTTTTGTTCTTGAAGTTTTTTGTATCCTGCCTTTTAACTTACCATGGACACTTCCCAGTTTCCCTAATTATTCTTGAATAATCTTACTGGTTATATAAAGTATCATATGGTTAATAAAACCAGAGTTAGAAACCTAGGATGAGTTTACTTTTAAAAAGGAGAGATGGGTGTGATGTTTTAAATGTAAAATGTCCCCATAAGACTCATGCGTTTTAGTACTTTGAGACACTGTTCAGGACAGTTATGGAAGCTTTAGGAGGTAGAGGCTTGCTGTAGGAAGTATGTCACTATGGATGGGCCTTTGAGGTGTTACAGCCTAGATCCACTTGCTGTATGTACTTCCTCTCTGCTGATGTGACAATGTGAGCTGGCTTCTTGCTCCTGTCACATTTTCCCTGCCATGGTGGTCTCAACACTGCAAGCCTAAAATAAACCCTTTCCTTCCTTAAGCTGCTTTTGATTGGGTATTTTAAACCAATAACAAGAAAGTAACTGATGCATGGTATTCCCAGTAATTGGGAGGCTGAATCCTGACTTCAAGTTCAGCATGGACTAGATAGAAGATTGTCTCAAAATCCAAGATAGGCAATGACTCACCTGTTAAAGACATTTGCTTGTAAAGCCTGCCAGCCTGGGTTCAATTCCCTGGGGCCCACATAAGGCCACAGGCATCTGTGATCTCAGCACACACCCACAACAATGGGAGGTGGAGCCAAGACAATCTGAAGGTCCTGAGCCAGTTAGCCTCAATTTGAAGTTTGGGAGTTTGTTTGCAGTGGCAACAGACCCTGTCTCAAAGAAGGTGGAGCACAGACACCTCAAAGTTGTCTTCTGACTTCAACCTGTGCAGCATGACACATGCATCCCCCACACACAATAAAAAATTTTTTTAAAAAAAGACCAACAATTAGCATGAAAAGAGTCACTTCATTTCATACCTTTGTGCCTTTATTCCCTTCCATCTTTTAGGACTTAAGTTAGGGGCATCTCCTACATGAAATCTCCTGTGAAGCACCAGCTCAGGCTCATGCCAGTCCACAGTACCATCAGAATACTGACCACATTATATTAAACAGATTCATTTTGTTGTAGTCTTCTCCTCACACCAGAAGGCCTTTGAGAGGTGGGAATTCTCTGCAATGTCCAGCTGGCACCTGGCAATACAAGGTACTCAATGAAGCACCCAACACAAAATCCCACCACACTCAGCCTTCCCCAGGTGTCAGAGGAAGGGGCAAAGGAGTGACATGAAAGATACTAAAGCACTCTTCACATGTAAGTTTAGAAGCTAATTTCCCCAGGTAGCTTAATCAGGAAATAAGGACCTAGTGGTAAAGAATGGCCCTGAAGATTCTTCCTGTCCCTCTCTATCCTCATCTCCATTTAACAGGAAATCTGGGGAAGTGAGCACACAAAAGATGCTTATGATCAGCGTGTTCCAGATGTAGCTCTGGGAAGTTAGATCACACAGCTGACAAGCTCCAGTAAGTTATGTCAGATCAGAGTGAGGGCTGGGGAGATGGCTTGGCAGTTAAAGAAGCTTACTTACAAAGCCTGTCAACTGGAGTATGATCCTCTCCAGCACCCACATAAAGCAGGATGCACAGTGGCACATACAACTGATTCTAATGTGCCTACAGCAATGGGAGGCAGAGCCAGGAGTATCCAAAGCTTGTGGAGCAGCTAGTCTGGCATTTGTTGGCAGTAGCAGAAGACCTTGTCTCTAAGAAGGTGGAAGAGCACAGACACCTCAAGGATGTCCTTTGACCTCCCCATGCCTACTGTGTTATGTGCATGTGCCCATATGTGAAAGGAAGGAAGGAAGGAGAGAAGGACGGAAGGGAGAGAGAAAGAGAAAGAGAGAAAAGAAAAGGAAGGAAGGAATGAAGGAAGGGAGGGAGGGAGGAGCATGAGAGGGAGGAAGGAAGGAAATAAATTAATTTTGAAAAAGAGTATCAGAGCCATTATGGTCAGGGATGTAACTCAGTGGAAGAATGATTGCTTAGCATCTGGGGTTCCACGTCCAGCCCTGAATAAAAAAGTGTCAGTCACAAGAAATCCTACACTTAGAGCTATCAAATCTCCACTCTGCCTACAGCTCCATTCGTATCTGTCCTCCTAGACCACCCACAACCTCAGAGTGTCAGAAGGAATAGTGGTAGGTATTAGGAGACAGCATATACTCACAGTGGACCTGAAAGCCAAGATCAGTGACCTGTGAGAACATCACCTTCAACTGGGCAGGTACCTTTCAGCAGCACCCTTACTTTTTCCTATTTAATGTTGAAAAATATTTTTACATTTTTTGACCATTTCATACATGTATATAATATCTTTTGGTATTCACCTCCATTACATTCTCTTACCCTCCCACTAAACCCCTTCTTCCTCTCATTTGTGTGTGACCCACTGAATTAAACTAATTTAACTTGCCTGCAAGAACATGGGTGGAGGGTTACTTACTGGAATATGGGCAACTTACCATTGGCTACACCACTGAAGAACACGATGACTTCCCTTCCCCAGCAACCACTGACTGTCAATAGCTCCTCTGGGAGGGGTGGAGCTTGTGAGCTTCTCTCCTATTTATGAGTCTTATGCAGGAAACCACAGCTGCTGTGAATTCATGAATGTAAGTCATGTCATGTCCAGAGACAGCATTCCTTATTACTCCTCCCCATCCTGCAGTTCTTACTCTATTTCCACCCCCTCTTCTGTGATGCTCCTTGAGCTTTGGAGAGGATGATACGGATGTGCTGTTTAGGGCTGAGCACACAATAGTCACTTATTCTCAGCACTCTGCCAGCTGTGCAGTTCGTCATTAACATCTGCCCACTGTGAAAAGAAACTATGTGATAGAGGCTGAGAGCACCAGTGATCTCTGGGTATAAACATATGTGTCAAGAAGCTTGGTTAACAACCTGCCTATTTATCATTAATAGTAGTAGGCCGGGCTGGAGAGATGGCTCAGTGGATAAGGCACTTGCCTCCAGTCCTTAAGGCCCTGGGTTCAATTCTCCAGGACCCACATAAGCCAGACCCACAAGGTGGTGGCCCTGGTGCATTCTCTCTCTCTCTCTCTCTCTCTCTCTCTCTCTCTCTCTCTCTCTCTCTCTCTCTGCTTGAAAAATAGAATATTAAAAAAAAAAGCAGTTCCCTTGGCCTTGACCTAAGTCCATCCAGTTTAAAAAAAAAATAGTAGTAGGCCCCCCACCTCCAGGGCCTATGAGCTCCATGGCTACGGGCTTGTGACGAGGTTTACTAGTGAGGCATGCTTACCTTCCCTAAGGCTCCTGGGATCAGTCTGGGGACCTGAGGACTTGTAGAGGTTTCTTACTCACTTTCAATGTGGGGCAGCATCTCCATCTCCCATTTTTTCCCTACATGTAAAAATGCTCTGAGAACAAACAGTTGCCTGGACATCAGGTTTAATTCAAGACAAAGGGGGTAGGACATGTTACAAAGCACCACAGTAAACCAGGAGTAATTAGGACAGTTTTATTCAAGTCTCTGTGTGCTCTGGTGTTGGGACCAGGCTGAGATCAGCATTACATTGTAATACAGTAAGACGCTTAGCCACTGAACCAAGCCTACTTGGCATCCCTCATCAACAATTTACAGTACCTTGAAAGAAAAACAAAAAAAGAAGAAAAGAAAAAGCCAAAGGAAAGAACCTGGTAAGTTTCTTTCAGGACTTTTCTATCTTTAAATATCATTGATGACATACAATAACTTAAACTCTGAAGTAAATAGGGGCTCACAGATATGTGGTAAGGACACATGGACAAGACGGTTCAGGGAAGGCCCAAGACTAGAAACTAGTAGCTAAATACAGAGGGACCAAACAAACATGTGCAGCTTTTACTCTACCTAGACTCAAAGACCTTACAGGAATGGAAAGGCCCAAAGAAAGCTTTTTGGAAAACTAAAACCCATCTCCAATTTCTTTCCTTAAAATTTTCTAACAGACAGCCTTGGACTACACTGAGTGTGTGTGTGTGTGTGTGTGTGTGTGTGTGTGTGTGTGTGTGTGTGTGTGTGCATGTGTGTGTGGGCTTCGGGTGAATATGCATATAGTGAGGGAGGAAAGGAGAGAAAGCAGAGGAGACTGTTCATGAATTCATCACCTCCTTGCTTTCCTACAGCTAGCTAGCAAGGCATGTAGCTCCATGTGACAATAAGCAAAAACCTGATTTCTCAAGGAGACATGGTAACACTTCCAAGCTCAAGATACTGGGAGAAAAGGTGAGTGAAGCTGTAACAAGGAACAGTAAGTACCAGGACAGTAATGGGTTAGAAACAGGAAAGGCAGGGATGCTGGAGAAGAGCACAGAATCAACACAGTCAGCTCTGAGAGGTACAGATCCCTGAAGAATTGAGAAGAGGGGATGGTGGAGGAGGAAAGCAGCCAGCATGAGCTCTGGGGAGGTGACCGTGTAGTTACAAAGGCAGTTGACAGGTGAGCCAAGGGACACAACTCCTTGGATAAAGGGTGATTTCAGAGCCTACAGAGCCTATTTCATCCCAGGAATTCTCAACAGTGTTCTAGAAATGTGCTCAGAGACTAGAGATGGTGTTGGAACCAAGCAGATTAGCAATCTCCTTCCCAGCTGTGTGCGCACAGGCAAGTGACAGAAGCATTTGCACCTTAGTTTACACATCTATGGATGGAGGAAACACCGGACTCCCAGGATTACTATAAGGAATCACAAATATATACATATAAATTCCTAGGACAGCACCTCCCACATGGAAGAAATACAGTAGTTTCTTAAACTTTATTATTAGTCTATATATCTAGGCCAGAATAAACCCATGCCTCACTTTGACAGCAATGAAGAAAAGAAAGCTGGGTGTGGCAGTGCACTTCACCACCAGCGCTTGGGAGGTGGAAGAGGAGGATCAGGAGTTCAAGCATCCAGGGGTTACACAGCAAGTTTGAGTTTCTCAAAAAGGAAAAAACAAGAAGAGCCATACCCAGCATGGCTTTGCAAGTGGGGGTAAATAGATGAGTGAAATGATGATGGGCGTAGCAATGGTGGAGGGTGTGAGGGAAGGGTATGGAAGGCTTGCTGCACAAATGCAGAGCTAGGGGACTGCAAATCTAACAGGCAGGGGAGTGGAAAAGCTTCCAGTGAGGAGGATCTTCGAGAGAGAATGGATGGGGTTGATTTCTTCTGTAAATTCCCAGAGGTTAAGCAGAGGATCTCCTGGATTCTCTCTCCAGCAATCACTTTCCTTCTGAGAACACATAAGCACCCAGAAAGTAGCCTCAGAGCTGAAAGGCAGCTGAAAAACACAAAGGAAGTCACCCAGCTCCAGTTCCAGAGTTAAGAACTGGGTGCTTCACTGTAAATGTGAGTGCGCATAGCAAGCTACCTCACTTAGCACTGCAGGGGAACAGCAACTAGAACAAAACACAAAACCACCTCCAGAATGATACCAAAGCCCTACTGGCAGGTTCAGGGGATGCCAGGCTGGGCCTGGACTAGGGTGAGGTGAAGGAGTCACTGGCCTTGGATGCAAAATTCAATGGGACATAAAATTTGAAAAACAAAAATCCCACTCAATAATCAAGGGATAAACTGTATTCCAATGTGGCTTTCTAAAACAGCTAAAGTAATGAAACATTTGTGGTGAGCCCAGTATTAAACTTTAAGCCAGGCTGTCTGGGCAAGTGTCTAGGTATTAAGGACAACATCTTTCTTTTGAAACCTGGCCCTGGACTTCAGTGAGGACAAAGAAAGCAACACCATGTCCATGGGCCTTCACTTGTCCGGGATTCTCTCACAGCCATTCTGATCTGAGTTCAGGATTCTAGGAGTTCTGCCCACATGTCCCAGTAGGAAAACCTTGTCTTTGAACTGCTAGAATTGTATGCTGGTTCCCATTCTGAGATACCATCCGGCTGTCCTACCTGCCAATCAGCCTAGTAAAACTTACCTTTGAGGGCAGGTTATAGTAGTTAGAAGGGAGATGGGTCAAAGGCAAGGCAGGCCTGCTTTAAAGGAAATGAAGGTATGGAAAAACTCCCAGCTCAGGCTCCAAGCCGCTCCTCTTTCAACTCAAGGCCCAAGGGGATGAAGGGAACCAGGATCGTAAGAATCAGAAAGGACCAGAATGCAGTACCCTGAAGAGCCAATGCCAAGGCTTTTCCAGCAGCCTGGAAAAAAACCTGGGTATCTCCAGGTCCCATAACAGGAAATGGGCAAAGGAGGGGGTGGAACCTGTCCATATCATCCATATCAGGATTAAGGGAAGATACTTAGAAACAGTTCAAGACAAAGCCAATGAAACTCACCTAGCCTGCAGAGCCAACCAGGAGCCTAGAGCTAGATCAGACTCCTGCCTTCCACCACCAGCATACCTGAGCTGGTGAGCTCCTGAGAAATGTCAGGGAAGAACAAGGGTGAGGGGAGTCTCCCCAAAAACACTAAATGGGTTTTCCTTCTACATGTGGATTTTTATTATAATTCTTAATCTAAGAAAAACACTGATTTGCCTGAAAGAGGAGAGGCATCAGGGAATGTGTTCCCAACAATAATTTTATCTTGACAAGAAGAAGGCATTTTCACATTTTCAGGTCAAAACAAGGAGAAAGGCAAGTGAAAAATCATAATGGGCCATATGACCTATAATGAGTCTTTTTGACCTAAAATTTTATGTATGTTCAGACATTTTTCTACCTTAAAGGAAGCAATATAACAAGATGAGTCAGGGCTCTGCTGTGGCCCAAAGCTGGCCCCCAACACCTGGGGTCAAGCAGCTGTCCTACCTCAGCCTCCTGAGTAGCTAGATCTCCAGGTACTTATCACTGTATCTGACTAGAATGGTACATTTTATAGAAGGACTTTAGACAGAGAATGAAGCATCACCCACAATTCATAGTTGGCTTCTGATGCCCAGGGAGACAGACTTTGGCAAACTTAGAACTAGGAAGGGACAGCTCAGATTACCAGGTTCTTGCCACTCACAATACACTGAAGGCCACTCTTACCTCTGTCCTAGGTCCATAGTCTGACCAAGTCCTTAGAAAAAGTCTGACAATACACCAATGTCTTTTCTCCCAGGGTAAAGAGGTAATGACCTACTGAACTGAAACCTCCCTCCCACATCAACTTAAAGGCACAGTCTCAAATAAACACATGACAAAAGGGTCCAGGGTCTGAGTTCATGGGGGGACAGATGGATGCTGGGCAGTTGGATACATCATCCCTGAGGTGTGTCTACTCACAGCCATCCAGCCTTCAGGGTCCACTGCCATCTGTTGTTGAAAGCGAGCTTGACAGTGGTAGGGCCTTTGCTTAGCATATGCAAGGTCTTAATACTGAAAAGGAGGAAGAAGGGAGGATGAGATGAGCTTAATAAATTAAGAATGCTCCTTTCCATGAGGCGAGAAGGGTCTATAATGTGGGGACTGTGGATGCAAAGGGCCAAATCCAACCACCCTATAATACCTTCTTATCTTTCTGAGCACCAATGGCCAGAGGGGGAAAGGACTCTGACAAATGCTATTTCATGAACAAGGGGCTCCTTTCCCAAAGATTCTTCTAGGAATTGGCCTGATTCTAGGTTCTTATCAAATCTGATCCTAAGAAAGCAGAGCCAGCAAACTGTCACTCTGATTCCCATGTGTTCCTCTTTGATACAAAGGGCGAGGATGCCCAGTTGGCTAGGCAGAGGAGGTTTGTCATCACCTGGGCTACACAATGTGGTAGACGAGCATGTGCCTGGCCATGGTGGCCATTAGTCATAGGAAACCAGCTCTAAATCATTCCTTGTTGTGGAAGCCAAAGAATGAGATGCCCTGAGGCAAAAGGTGGTGAGAACCACAGAGCTTCAGCATTCACCCATTCTGAGGGAGCAGCTTCCCTTGGAGCTGGCAGGGAGCCACAGTGCTTCACTGACCTCTGACATACACTCTCATTACCCTTGTGAGGGACACACGTAATGGAGGTTTTTAAAGGGAAACACATGATGGGCTAAGGACAGGACCAAGGTCACATATTAAAAGCAGAATAGAGGAATACAGCCAACTTGTTTAGTTTCAGAACTTGGTGGCCCAACTCAGCAATCATTCAAACAGCACTTAAATTTCTCTTCATATGCATCTTTATCTTTAAGCACTTCTGTATTGGTAAGTATATCAAATATGAAGGAAAATGACACCATTTTATAAAGGTCAGAAAAAAAGAAAAGCTGGTCTTGTTTTTACTAACATGCCTACCAGACTCCAGAGATGCCAAGTTAAGAGCTACTACCACCAGCGCCTCCTAGAAATAGCATAAAGGCATCTATTCAGCTCCTGGCGGTGGCCTGAAGAACAATCAAGTTTTGAATCAATGGTAGGAGCTAAACAACCTGAAGGACAGCAGAGAGCAGTACCTGATCCCCACCTTCCAGGCAGTGACCACCTTCTACAAACCAAAGGACCGCATCTTTGAGAAAAGGGAAGGTGGGGGCTGGAGGCTGCTACTCAATGCTTCCATCCACAGCTTCAAGGTCTGCTCTTGACCACAACCACAGAGAAAAGGAACCTGAGACAAGGGAGTCACCCAAGCTGATACTTTCTTGACCTTCCTCCCACCTCCAGGGTTGCACCAGTGTGGCAGGGAGCTGCCCTTCAGAGCCCAGGGTTGGAGGAACTGAGAGACGCTCCTCTCCTACAGTCATTCATGCTCACAGCAGCATCTCACACTAGCTCCGCTCTTGCCTCTGTCAGGTGCAAGTATTTCCCTAGCAGAGACCCAGCCTGTCCTGATGGATGACCAAGGACTAGAGTCAATCTCTCACTCAACAGCAGGTGGCTGTCATACACCCTTACGTCCTTTATACCATGTCTTTCCAAGAAAAGTGGCTGCAACCTAACAAAATGGCAGAAAGTTGAAAAAACAAAAAGAGGAAAGAAAAAACTCCCTGCCTCACAGCCAACTGAACATGACCCACAGTCAGCCGCAGCTTATCTGAGGGCTGCTTAGTGGAGCCAAGGGCATACAAATGTGTTTGTGGCTTAGTGACAGGGGTTTAGGAAGACCTGGGAAAAGAGTATGAGCAGATTATGTCTTTCCCTCCCTCAAAACTGAAGGGCTCTCACTGGGTTGCTGGAACTGCTCACAGGAATCATAATCTTTCCTTTCCTGGCTGAGGAGTAGGAATATGAAGGAAAAGATAATCTACATTCTGATTTTCACAGAACCAAGAGGGTAGATGAGATGCAATGACAAGGACCTGGGCATCACCCCTGCAAGCACTACCCTGTCCAAGACTTGTGGTGAGGTGGGGGCTTGGGTAAGGGGCTCATAAAGTAAAGAACAATGTGAAAACCAAGTCACCTCTCAAGTGTCTACAGGGTAGGACTTTCTCTATCCAAGCAACAGAGACCAAATCTGTCACCTGTACCAGCTGTGCCACCCTGGATGTGTACATCCAGGCAGCAGACGAAAAACCTGAAGACTGACCTCCAACGTCTTGTTGAATATTTCCTGACAAAAGGCAATGGGGTGGCACAGAGAGTTTTGAGAAAAGAGGAACGTGACCCGAGGTCATAACCCAACTAAGCAGCCACGGCCACATAAGGGCTACAGTACACACAACACGGAAGGCTCAGAGGAAGCAGACAGTAGAGAAAGACCCAAAAACACTTTAGATGAAGTTCAACATTCAAGTCTGGGAAAAAAATACCAAACAAGTGAGCACTGGCCTCTGTTGTCCTTCCTCCGAGCACAAGGGTTACCTGTGCAGAGACAGGTGGCTTTGGCCAGTGTCCAGTGCTTAGGACCTCAGGGCTGCTGTATATCTGCGGCTCACTGAGTACCTTAAAAACAGAACATTACTGCATCCATTTACACAAGGTACCCCAAGGGATCCATTTTACTTCAAGTGCATACATGGGAAAGGAACCCCTACACTTTCAAGCTTTAGTGTCCAGAACCCCTTCTTTCATATGTCATTCCAGTACACTGCAGAGGTATCTGCTAATCACTCATGACCAAAATCCTACTGATTCCAGGGACTAGACTAGAAGGAAGACCAGGATAGGGAATAATACAGACTGAACAAGAGACAAATGCTGGAACCATGTCTGACTTCAGAATTGGCACTGAGGGAGTCATCCAAGAAGCTGCTCCTGGGATGAACATGTTTAGATCTGAACCTAGTTCAACCACTGCCTGACTCCATGTGGGTAGATGGTTCAACAGGTGTTAGTTTCTGCCCTTCACTGAACATTAAAAAAGCAAAACAAAACCAACAACACAACCAAGGATAGATTGTAGAATCCTCTCTGTTGCAACATGACTGTATTTGTGCTAACTTCTCCCCTCACCTCCTGGCCTCCGTTATCACTGAGCCAGTTCCCTTTGCCACTTGTGGGCTCAAATAAGTAGGTGGGGCACCTGAAAGAGCAGGAAGGCAGTGCCAGGCCCATCTTGTCCTGCATCCTGCAGCTAACACGAAGGGGCTTAGGACACTGGACAGCTCATATCTCACACCAAATGAGACTCTGAGTAACAGGAAGAGTGGAAGAGGAACAAAACCAGAGAACACCAACACTGCTGTGTGGAAAGGGGGGACTCGGGGCTGACAAAAGGACCCCAGGACAGCTCTAACTGAGGAGGAGTAGCAGACAGATTTGGCTGGGTGACCCTGCAGGGTCACCCTAAAGGCAAGGAAAACTGGAGGGTAGGGGACATGCACGCACCCCTTACTCTCCTACATAGCCAGAGCCGATGGCTGCGGCTCCTCCAGTGGACATGGCGGGAAAGATCCTGCGGGGCAGGAAACCCTCTGAAGTGGCCCTGTTTCCATCCCTTCCATCTTCAAAGTGCATTATCAGTGCAAGAAGTAGGTAGGGCTGGATCCTAGGGGGCCCAACTCTGAAAAAGGACTGTGCCAGCCAGCTCCCTCTATTTCCTTTGACTTCCCCCTGACCCACCCTGACTGCTTTCACACTAAGACCAGAACTCCTGCTGGATCTCATAAGGAGCAGGCCTGTGAGTGTTCAGTTCAGCTCTGCACAGCGGCACAGTGCTGTCCTGACTCTGCCCCTCTGCATCGAGGTCTAGAAGCGTCCGCTCGGCAGGGGGCAGCTGCCCTGCCTGGAAAGGGAGCAGGGCTGGAAGTCCAGGCCGCTCCTCCACAGTGCTGCTGCTGCTGGCAAAGCAGGAGTCCAGGTTGCTGGGTGTTTCTGTGCTGGAGCTGTTGGCTGGGGAGGCGCTGCGGGCATGGCTGGGGGACACAAACCACCAAGGGTCCAGCCGTTGCCGGTTGGCAGAAGGACGCGGCCGAGGCAGAAACTCCAGAGTCTTAGGCCTCTCCAAAGTAGAGTCCTGCTGCGTGTTCCAGCGCCTTGGGGTTGGGGGAAAGACCACATTGGGGTCAGGAAGACGGGGGAATTCACTTGGGTCTCGACTGGGACTGGGGGTTTTCACCATTCCTGGTCAAGGACACAAAAGGAAAAGTGTCAGGCAATGAACTACATTTTCAGGTGAGATATACATTGGTCCCTTCCCACTTTGTCATATCCCTATGCACCTGGGACAACATGAATTAAATATTTACAGAATATCTACAATGTGTTGCAAGATACTAAGGATATAGCAGTGAACTAGGAGGCCAAGTTGCCTGTGCTACCTAAGACTACGCATGGGGGTCACATCTGTAATGAAGTAACTCAAGGCAAATGTTAGTGAAAGACCCATAAGAGGACCACTGGTGTTTGTAAACACACATTTTGGATGCGCAATGTTTGTTTTGTAACTACAGCAGCATAGCTGAGTAATTAATTACAAAGACTATATGACCCACAAAGCCTAAAATAGTGACCATTGGGCCCTTTCCCAAAGCAGTATGCAAATCCCCAACTTAAGGGAATACTCATCATTTACTTAGTATGTGACAGGCAAAGAGCTAGGCAGCATAGTGTAGAGCTGAGTAATATAGAGTATTCCTAAAGAGGTTACACACCTGAGTATAATGAACAAATCTGCAGGAGGAAAGGTCAAGTAAACAGTGTAACAGGATTGGCACTGATGCTTAGATCTCACTGCAGGTATTGCCACCTCCTTTCCCACTAGATGAGAGGCTATTTCCAAACCAAACTCAGGGCTTCTAGCAAAATCCTACGGCTGACAGTGGGTATGCCCAGGAGTCTCTGGTATCATACAGAAAGCAAGCTTGTGCATGTGGACAGCCATTTACCTGGACATGTCTCCAAGTCTAAAGAGGCAGGTGTGACTCAGGGATGAGTGATGAAGAATGTGATGAGTGGGTGGCAGCTGACCTTACATGTGTATCTGAGCTAATGCTATAATGGGAAGCAATGGCCCAGCTATGTGGCAGAAAACACCTCTCCTAGATGTATTACAAGATTTCCTTCTAATAGCTACAGAATCTTCAGGAAATAACCCGAAGCCAGACTGCTGCTCTTTCTGGATGGTAGAAGTACTGCTCTGCTCAGACACAGGGGGTAAGAATCCTACTACAGCCCCAGGTCTCCTCTCAACTGCCAGGGAAGACACCCTGTGACATAGGGCAGAGAGAAGGCATCCAGCCCTGGCTACCTTCACAATACCAGATCATACATCCTGCTGGGTTGAGTCAGAGAAAGAATGGGGCTTATTCAAATCAGAAGTAGAAAGAGGCAATGAGACACCTATAAACATCTTCATTCCCTGGGGGCCATAAAAGAAGAAATGAGAAGGGGCCAGGGCTCACCTGCTCCAGGACTAGAATTCAATCCATTGCTGGAGGGGTTCCTACTAGATAACAGAGCCACAGGCTTAAGTGCCCCATCGGAAGGAGTCCGCCGGTGACCACTTGACTGTTGGGGAGGTGTGAGGGTGACATGGGTCGGAGTTAGGGACTGGTTGGGGTCCCTCTTGAAGCGTTCCACACGGACATTGACCAGGGGGTTGTGGGTGCACGGGGTTCGGGGTGGAGCTTCAACAGGGCTGACTGGCATCTCATATACCACAATCTCATCACTGTCAGAGCGCAGCAAGGAGCGGGTGGAGTTACACTCAGAGATGGAGGAGAGAGAGAGCAGAGTCAGGGAGGCTGAGGGGTCTCCTAGCAATAGCATGGGCTCTTCCTTCTTGAAGAGCTTTCGGGAGGGAGGGCTGGTGCTCCGACGAGGACGGCTGGCCCTTTGGAAAAGACCTTCACGCCTCTTTTTCTCTTCCCGGACTGGTGGCTCAGGCTCCTCTGGGGGAAGTAGCTGGCACTTGCCAGCTTCCAACAAGTCAAATCCTAGGCCTGTGGCTGCCAGAACAGCTCCGCAGCCGAGCAGAGCTACCTCACAGCGCCGCTGGTGGGTACCACTGCGCTTGAGGCTATTGGTTGGTGTCAGCTGAGGGGTACTGGTGGCTGAGTTGACTGGGGTGGGCTCCTCATGTATTCCATCACCAGAGGGGCCATCCCCATCCTCTCCTCGAGGAAATGGGATACAGAGGTAGGACTGGTTGGGTGAATGCTGTAGATGACACTCTCCACTCCTTGGGCCTTCACTGTCCTCATCCTCTGTGAAAGCAAGAGGAGAGGAGGATAAATACAAAATGAGAATGAAGCAGCATCTGGTCCGTACCCCAGCCCGAGCTCTCTTGACTTAGGGATGTAAAGGGCAGCCTGATGGGCAGGACCTGGAACTGGGCACTGAACCAATAAGGTCTGTATCCTGCCACAGTCACCTGTGATCAGCAGGGGAAGTCAATCTGTGTTCCAGAGCCCATTTCTCTATTTACAGAAAAGGGGATCTGCTAATTTACTACCTCTCTCATAAGGACACCCTTCTTGTATGGGTGATACTAGAGACTGAATCCAAGGCCTTGTACATGCTAGGCAAGTGCTCAACCATTCAACTCTACCTTTGTCCCCACAGGAATCTGTGTAGTTTGTGTTTCTGGAACACTGGATAAAACAGAAATGTTTCTAATTTTTTTGTACATTAAACTTGGAAGGGCTTTAGGATTGCTATCATGGTGCTTTGCAACAGGTCTACAAAAGGCCTGGAATCCCTACCATGGGTGAGACCAACCTGCTCCACAGAGGAGCCTTGTATGATCTTGAAACCCACAGAGCTAAGAATACGAAGGGAATACATAGAGAACTAACATGCCATTCAGTACCCAGAGGACAATACTGGAAAGCATCTTGGGAGGAGGTATTAGGGAGAGTATTCTAACACCATCGGCCACTGTGTGCAGCCCCCACACCTCCCAGGGAAACAAGCTCAGAAAAGGGAAATGCCTGATTCGAGTCCACAGCCTTTTATAATGCTAAGTAATAAATGGGCTCTATAGAGTGGGAAGCAGCTGTGATTTAGAAAGAATCAATAAAATGGGAGAACAAAACAAGGAAGACAGAGTAGGAGATCAGGAGTCAAGGGGAAGAAAAAAAAAAGCGAGACACACCCTATGAATGGTCCTAGGGATCCTTAAGCAATCCTGGAAGCTTAGCTAAGAATTCCCTGAGGAAACAGGAAGAGAACCAAGACAACAGCAAGGCTTACCTATCTCCATAAGGCTGGTGAATGCTGGCAGGGCAGGACTACTCTTTGGACCTTTCCCCAGGTTGGGGGCACTGGACGACCACTGTTTGTATCCATCTACCAGTGACTTGAGGCTGAAGAAGAGAAAACGAGACTCAGAACTGGATATTTACCTTAGCTTCCATGGGCCTGTGGAAAATGTGTCCCTTCATCTGCTTGATCACATTGAAGCACCCTGGTGTACAGGCAATAATAGCTTTTACCAGCCCACCTGCTTTAGAACAGAAGTGCACATGCTCTAGGCAAAGAAAAGCAGTGGTATGTAAGCCCCTTTACATGCTGGCTAGTGTGGAAAAATCCAGTGGGCAGGCTGGCAAGCAGACAGAAAGAATAATGACTGGCCAGCTTGTGGAGCTTTTGTCTGAGCCATTCATAAGGGAGAGACAACCAATCCACAGACACTGAGCACAACACACTCATGACAGTACAAATACGGTAATGTGAACACCTGCAGTGCAAGGCAAGCATGGGGCAGGTGAACTCATAGAAACAGTCTGGACCACTCCACGCGGAACACTTCTTAGCCTCTCCTTGGCATGCTTAGGCAGCTTTCAAGGCCATCCACTTCTCAAGTAGAAAATCAACCAACTAAACTGTACCAACCGAGTGCACTTTGGGACAGACCTATGTGGGTAGAACACTATGCTGTATGCAAGCCCTCGTTTGTCTGGGCACAAAGAGAAGGACAGCAACTCAATTTCGAATCCTTGCAATCAGCTCACTGGGAAAGCCAGTAATTCTCCAGAGGCAGACTGGCTCCCTTAAATGAAGGGAAACCAGAGACCAAGAAGCACTCATTCGTCTTTTCCCCTGAGGGCAGTAAAAGGGAGCAATGAGGAATCTGTGTGCTATGGTAGTGCTGAGAATCACCCCATTCAACTAGAATCTAATCTTCCAGGCCACCTGCAGGAGAGAAGATTAACTTTCTCTTTGACCTAAGAACTCTGTTCTCAGTGATATCAGAAATACTGGTCAATTGGTCTACGGCCATACCATCCTGAATGTGTCCAATCTCATCTGATCTCGAAGCTAAGCAGGGTCAGGCCTGGTTAGTACTTAGATGGGAGAAATACTGGTCAGTTAAAATGCAACCCATGCTGCTTTCAACCAAAACACAGAGCCAGAGAGAAGCATGCTGTTTACCCCTACAGCCCGAGACTTCCAACTGCTTCTTGCTTTAGTTCTTGGGAGATCCAAATTAGCAAAATCAAAACCAGTGCTCAAGATAAGTGCCTTCTCTCTAAAACCAAGGAAGATACAAGGACTATCCCAGCAATAATTGGAGTAGTGAGGAAATTAATGGTTAGATCAACATAGGAATTTTCCCAAGGTGCACAAGGGTACTGTTCTTTAAAAAAAAGAAAATCAGCTCAGCCCTTGCAGTGATGAGGCTCAACTCAATGGGTATGAGGACAAGGAAATGGAAGGGCAACTGCAACTAGTACAGCTCACGAGAGGGTGAAGCCTGGACTCACCCCAAGTGGAAATGTGGAGACTCTGATGGGGTACTTAAGCCATTAGTTTTTTCCCGTCTCTGAGGGGATCTTCAATGAATAAGGAGAATCAGTGGTGGGTAGTCAAGGTGCAGCCAGCTCAGCCCGTACCCACACTCCCAAGTCTGCATTTGAGACAGATGGCTAGCTGCTTGCCCCCTGTCCAGTTAGCAAACCCATATCAGGAAAAGAACTTAACTAGTGACCCTGCCAATTCCTATCCTAGGAGGGAATCTAGGACCCAGGAGGCTGGAAAACTCTTATTGAGAGAACAAGAGCTATGTGTTGTGGTACACACCTGTAATCCTAGGAGGATACAATATTGGAAGTTAGAGGCAGGGAGATGAGAGTTTGAGGACAGTCTGGGTTAGTGAGACACCATGTCTTAGAAAACAAAAACAAAACCAAGAAACTTCTAATTTCTCAAAAAGTATTGAAACACACAAAAGAAAAAAGTTGTCACATCATATTTTAAAATGATGCACCCATCTTTAAGTGAGAGAGGATTTTATATCAACTGGCTCTTACCCTTCATCTCCTGAGGCCAGTTCTTTCTGCCCAATTGTTCCTGGTCCCCATGTCCGTCCCTTCTTCTTTGGGGCCCTCTTCTCCTCCTCTTCCCCTTCCTCTTTTGGGATGATTGAGCTCCGGCCCCAGGTTTTGCTGCTTTCACCTGGTGTCACTGTGAATAACAGGTTGGGTAAGATACAGAAATGGACAAATAAGGCACTCCAAAATGAGCCTCTCTCAACAGACAGATGAATGCTACAGGGAATTTAGACCTTTTAAAAAAAAATTTTTTTTTGGTGTCAGAAGTGGGATACAAATAAAAATTTATTTATTTATTTATTTTTATTTTTATTTTTTTGGTTTTTCGAAGCAGGGTCTTGCTCTAGCTCAGGCTGACACATCCTTCATTTTTACAAGTCCAATGTAAAGCTTAACGCACACCAGCCAGACACAAGAGTTCCAAACAGATATGACTTAAAGAACTTGTTTTGTTGAGTGAAATTGAAGAATAAAGAAGTTTATTAGGGGGCTGGAGAAATGGCTCAGCGGTTAAGGCACTTGCCTCCAGGGCCTAAGGCTCCAGGTTCAATTCCCCAGGTCCCACATAAGCCAGACCCCACAAGGTGGTGGCCCTGGTGCTCGCTTGCTCGCTCTCTCTCTCTCTCTCTCTCTCTCTCTCTCTCTCTCTCTCTCTCTCTCTCTCTCTCTGCATTTCTCTTCATTGAAAATGAATAAATAAAATATTTTTTAAAAAAAGAAGTTTATTAGGGGAGGGAGGTATAGAATGTGTAAGAGCAGAATGTTTAGAAGAAAATGGATGGATAGGAAGAAAATGGGAGCTTGAGGCTGTGGGAAAGGAAGCCAGGAGGAGGAAGAAAGCAGGGAGGAACAGGCCTAGAGAAACACAACAAATAAAAGAAGACCACCTTAGAGCAAGAGCAAAACCCAAAGGATTCAGACACCAGGCTTATGTCAGAATGAGTGACTACTAAGGCAGGGAGCTGAGGGGACTGAGGCGAAATATGGAGCATGTAAGAGAAGCTGGTGTCAGTTCCAGCCAACTGTGGCCACATTTTTTCAAGGAAGGCCAGAAATCCAAGATTTTAAAATGAAATCTAACTTTAAATTGGGAAACACACACACACACACACACACACACACACACACACACACACACACACACAAAAATGTTATACTAAAATGAAGCTAGTCCAGGCTTGGCCACCGAAGAGCATTTGGGAAGTGTTCTTAGGATCTAGATTTTGGAAAGGCCTTTGCTTGGGAAGCAAGGACAAAACACACACACACACACACACACACACACACACACACACACACACACACACAATGATGCCCCTGACAGCGTGTCTGGTCCCCAAGATAAGGTACCAATCTGTATCTCTATCACATGTTAGTTTCCAAGTTGTTTTGTAATTCACTAAAGCACTTTCCATACCCACAAGCCTCTATGCTGACTAAGAATAAATGTTGGAGAAAGCAGCAGTCAGCCTAACACAGGGAACAAGGGGCAGGAGGGCTGAGGGTCTGTATACACACATACATGTATATACACATTGTGGAAAAAGGTGGCAGAAATGATGGATGGGGCAAGCCTAGACCACTTGATGGCTGGATAGAGCAGGGGACAGATGTCCCTGGCATGTTCTGGCCTCAACCAATTTTGGAAACAGTCTCACACTGGATGGCTCGAAGGCGAGGAATGATGGTGGGACTTGCAGGAGGGCTTGAGCGGTTGCTGATAAGACTCTTTCTTTTATCCATGGTCGGGGAGGCCTGCACCGTAAACTTGTGCTGGAAATCTGCTTGAGAGAAGACAAACACATGTGTGTGCACTAGAATTAATCCCATTGTACAATTCATTTAAGAAATATGTCTCCTGGCAGGCCTGAGGGCTAGGCCTCAGTTTCCTAAAAAGCTCTGCTCTCTTTTGGAATCATCTGTTTTTCCCAAAGGGATGACAAGATAAATGTGTAAAGGAAATTTCATAACCTGGATGAACATCACTAGACAGTGTTCACAAACCTCTCCAATGATAAAGATGAGGCAATGATATATCAACAGCAGCTTTTTAGTTCATGCAATCTTGTTGATTATTCTAAGAAATATAACTTGAAATTTTTGATTTCACATGATCTATTAATACATGCCTTCTTTAAGGGTACCAGAGCAGGGAGCTTGAAACTCCACACAAAGTGTAGGCAGATCAGGGGATTAATAACCTTGGTGAGAACCAAGGGGTCCAAGGGAGATGGGGAAGTGGTATCAATTCTGGCACATTCCAAAGGCAGTTTGGGCACAGTATAAAGAGGGTGAGACTTTCAGCTCTGAATTTGAGTTTCGTCCTCCTCACACAATACACTGCTGTTTGTGCCTAGGTCTCCCAATTAGACCGTGATCTCCCCACAGATCTCTGTAGTTTATATCTGCACCCCCAGTGTGCATAAATATCCTGGCATATGCTAGATACTCAAGAAGTACTTAAAGACGACATACTCTCTGAAAAGAAAAGAGAAAGTGCAGAAAACCAGCATACATTCCTATGAGCATGTTCCCTCAATTTCACTGAATTCCCTTGCCTATGTTTAAGCTACCACCCTAAGGTGTAAAATCACCCCCAATTGCTCCTATTATTTCATTTTCTTGGTTCCTTATACATCTAATAAGATTGCTTCCTGGAGTGTTCTAGATTTAGAATCCAAAGAACACTTTTATCTATGTAAACACACACACACCTTCCTCCATGGGTACATGACATACCATTCTGATTCTAAATTGTAATTTCATTTCTTTGCATTTTTCCCAAGGCTATAGAACTCCAAATGAATGGAACATTTCTGACAAGTGATATGTATATCTTATAAACCCTTACATATTAACCTAATCTCATTTGCACTCAGAAAACTAATTATTTAAAGAATTCTTGAGATAAACTGCTTTGCAGAGTCCAGAGATCTCATCTCAGCTGGGTGTTATGACTCATGCTTGTAAATCCTAGCACTTGGGAGGCTGAAGCAGGTGGATTGCCATGAGTTCAAAGCCAACCTGGTCTATATAGTAAGTTCAGGACATCCTGGGCTTCATGAGATCTTTATATAAATCTTTATATATGTATTTCTCATCTCACATGTGCATACCCTGGAGTCCACAGCTCAATTATATGCTTTCTTCTCCAGCTCTGCCTATAGGGAGTTATGCTTCAGTATTTCATGTGCTTCCCATGCTTTGAGCAGCCTAGGCCTTGCGTGTCTCTTTTCACCTCACTGTGTTTACTCACACTCTACAGTTACCTTGGAATGTGGCAGATTTTCAGCCAGCCAAAGAATGGCCCATTCCAACAGGCTCCATGTTGAGAGTCAGAGTCTGGTGCTTCCCAGCCCAACCTACCTCCCACAAACCTCCACTGTACCAGCTCCTGGCCCAGCTGCCCCTTGTGCCCTGGCCACTGACCGGAAGGAAGGCTGATGCGGTTGCCATCCTTGAGCTTCAGCCGGCTCTTCCTGAACTTGCCCTTGCGCTTCTTCACCCTGGGCTTCTCCTGGCACAGTTGGTGGATGATAATGTTGAGCTCTCGTTCCAGGATGTCGATCTCCCGCTCTGCCAGTTCCTGCTCCCGACGCCTCAGCAGCTCCTCCTGATTCTTCTGTTGGAGTGCAGCCCGAGTCAGCTCCTCCTCCCAGGTCCGGAGCTCCTGCAGACAGGTAGAGTTGTCAGAGGGGAGAACAGTGTGTTCAGTGTAAAGGGGTCCTGGCGGGGGGGGGTGTGTGTGAGGGGAGTGGGATGGAAAGTTCTCCCATGATGCTTAGTGAAGAGAGGGGACAGTGGTTAGCTGGTAAGTAAACACCTGCCCGTCCTGAGTAGTAGGAAAAAGAAGGTTCAGGACAGACATACCTGGAATATAGTCAGAGAAGCTAACAACACCAGCCAAGCCTGGAGACGGTTTTCATAGAATAGTAGTAGTGCCCCCTAATCCATGGGGCAGGGTGCTTCAAATCCCATAGAGTATGCCTAAAATCACAGATGATACTGAACTCTTTATGTACTGTGTGTCTTCCTATAATAAATCTCTATGATAAAGCTTGATTTATAAATTAGGCACAGTTAGATTAACAACAATAAAATAAAATTATAACAATAGACTATTATAAAATTACCAGCATCACTATCTGGTCCTATGATGCCATTATTAAGTAAAATAAGGGTTATCTGACCACCATGAGAACTGATATAACAAACCAGCTATTGTGTAACTCAGGTAGTACATACAGCATCAGAGGCAGGACAGGTTCCCAGGCAGGACAGAGCAAGACTCTATCATACTATTCAGAATGGCAATGCAATTTATAACATGAACTGTTTACTTCTGGAATTTCCCACTTAATATTTTTGGACTGTTTGACAGTGGGTATGTAAAATCATGAAAAAGCTGTGGGTAAGGGAGGGGTATTACTGTAACTACTAACAAGATTCAATTTTCATTTTTCTTGCTAGCTTAAACAATTTATAAATCATAATTTTATCAATCAAAAGAAAGGTAGACAAGAGTCAATGCCTTAGCAATCTTTTTTTTTTTTGAAAAGCTAGCCACTCTGGGGGCTCTTCTAGCTGGAAGAGTCATCGATGGGAAGTTTCTTATGATCATTCATTCAATCAATGGCCAGGGCAGTATCACCATGAAACCCTACAGATTACTCAGGACTTGCCATGAAGGATTTGTGTTATGGTTAATCTCTGGTTGTCAACTAGACAGAATTTAGAATCACCTAGAGGATAAATCCCTGAGCAAAGTTAGGGATTTTCTAGATTAGGTTAATTCAGGCAAGAACCTACCCTGACTGTGGGCAGTGCTATTCCATGGGCTGGAGGTCCAGGACTGTATAGAAAGAAGAAAGCTAGCCAAGTATGGGCATTCATCACTCTCTGCATCCTTCCTTGCTAATGGTGTGATGCCAGTTTCTGTTCTTGCCATGTTTTTTCTGCCATGATGTACTCTAACCTCCAGACCTATAAGCCAAAATGAACTCTTTCCTTTCCTAAGCTGCTTCTGATTGATTGCGAATTGTATCCCAGCAATGAAAAGGTAACTGACAGGATTGGTGTGTTCCACCAAAAAAACTAATCATTTCGAATCAGATCCAGAAATTATTCTTCAGCCATTTGTATAGGGGAAGAACAATGATATTGCAAATATAGGGTTTGGAATCAGATAGTCCAGGTTCAAAGTCCTACTTTGCTACTGACTAGCTCTGTGGTTTGAAGCCACTGGCTCTCAGCTCTAAAATAAAAACAGTAACAACTCCTGACCCACACTAGTGACAGGAGCCCTCAAAGTCCTGGAAAAAAAAGGTCAAAATGCCTCATCAGATCTTTCAAGTGGAAAAAAAAATGAGAACAATAAAACCATATACAATTTTAGCTTCTATTATTATCATATTGCGCTTTCTTTTTACTTTTTCTGGTTTTTTTTTTGGGGGGGGTCTTTTGAGATAGAGTCTTACACTATAGCCCAGGGCTGAAACCTATTGTATAAACCAGGCTGGCCTCAAACTTTAGTCTCCTGGGTGCCGGGAAGGCAGGGATGTCCCACTATGACTTGCTCTGACATTGCTATTCATGACCCAAATTTCTACTGTAGGCTGAGAAGAGAAAAAAGAAATTTTCAAGTCTATATGGCCATCTCTTGGGCCACTGGACTGAGTTGTGCTCTTATAGTGTAGGCTAACAACTGCTGCTTATTGGCTTCACCTGTGGACAGTGGCTGCTAGGGACACACCAAAGAGGTAGAGAGGCTATATGGGTAATGGCCACTGAACCCAAAAGACAGACTCTAGCAAGCTAGGAGGCTCTGAACTTCCAGGTGGTTTCAGCTTGGAACCTTTTCCATAAAAACATGAAAAATGCTACAGTTTCAGACCCATATCCTAGCTCATATCCTGTTTATGACTAATATCAAAACACACTGATGGGCTGGACAGATGGCTCAGTGGTTAAGGTGCTGTACCCACATAAAGCCAGATACACAAAGTGGTGCATGCATTGGAGTGTGTTTGCAATGGCTAGAGGCCATAATTTGCCAATTCTTTCCTTCTCTCTCTCCCTTTCTCCTTACAAATAAATAATAACAATAAAGACACTGACAAGATGTTTCGATAGCCATTCTCAACCTTGAAGTAGCCTACGATGCTGTCCTCCTTCAAGACTATGGCGTTGTCCCCTGTGGAACCAGGAAACCCTCTCATATTTTTAGTTGGGAGGATGGAACACTTGTAGGCAGCTGCCCAATGCTATTCCTCCTGTGGTTTGGAGAATTAAACAGATCCCGGGGAGGAAGGTGATTGTGTCAGAGTGGTTGGGCAGACTTCCTCCAGGGGCCCCCATGAAGGTCCAACACATCAATGCATAACTCCCCCTTTTTTACCTTTTCTTTGGCCCTGAGTTGGTCAAACATCTCCTGAATCTCATGTTTCCAGTCATCCTGCAGGCAGTGGAAGGAGTCCTTGGGCATTTCAAAGAAACCAGACTCCTCTATGGTAGTTAGCTGGTCCAGGATACTTGTGAAAGATGGTCTTGAATGAGGGTCGGGATTCCAGCAGTCTGAATGGAAAACGTGAGGCATGAATGCAGAGGCAAGCCCGAGACTGAGGCTCTTACACAGCCTCTTTTACCGGGCCTCTCATTTCTCCTTCCAGAAACATAGGCTGGACTTTAGGTAACCCCAGATAGGTTTTAGACAGTAAATCAGTATGCTTAATGTCATAAACCATGAAAAGTGAATCTGGAAATCACATGCAGCATTTCTGTAGACAGCCAGCTCCTTCCATGAAGCAGAAGAAAAGCAAGTGCATAGATTTCTGTGCCAAAATTTACTACCACAGTTTACCATGTTACCACATGGCTCAAGTCTTGACAATGGGTGACTTATGCCCTGGGCCTCAATTTCCAAATATGCTTGAGCTAGTGTTTCCCCCCCCCCATCTCCATGGAGTAAGAAGGTATCAGGGTGGGAGTCAGAAAAAGTAAATTTTATCTAATCCCTGTTTTGACCATAAAAAATGGGACAGACACTCTCTTCACTTTGCTCAGTGTTATATTTCTCACTATAAAATAATGGATCTGACTATGTGATCTAGAGTCCCTTTCTTCTCAGATGTTTTTCAGTTCTACATGTAAGACACTCAAGAGGTCCAGGAATGAAAGCTACTGTATACCTTTTTATTTTGTACAGAGTAATAAGATACTGGAATACCAGATAGCAGGCTTCAGTTACTAAAGTTCATTTCTATGGTCACTGGAGATGAGCAGAAGAAACTTGCTTAAGCAGGGTGTTGTTACCCTCTTGAAACAGCTCTTCCAACTGCCCAGAGATGGCTAATAGTTCATCTCTTCTGCAACTACTCTCTTGAAATTGGCCAGTATCTAGCAATACTGAAAAATCTACCTGTAAAAAGGCACACTACTGTCTCCAGTTTGCCCAGGCAAGGAATTACTTACCTTCCATGAGTTTGGCAAAAGGTTCTGGGCATGTAGAAGGAATAGGAAGGGCAAGTTTGTTCATAGCCACTCCATAAGCCACTGCTAAGCCATCGATACCTCGGAAGGGTACCTCACCAGTCAGTAGCTCCCAAAGCAGCACACCATAGCTAAGGAGAGGATGAAAACAGAAACCACACAGGAAATCACAGTAAAACCTCAGTGAAATAGTTTCTGAGACTTTCAGAAGTGTCCCACATCCTCCACAACCCATAGGAAAGGCATACTAATCTAACAGAAAGAATGGAGGCCACAAAGTCTACTAGCTAAAGGCAAAGAGTCTGGGGACAGGTACACCTGGTTTCAGTTTTATTTCATCATTCCCTACCTATGAGTCGTTGGGCAAATTACTATATCTCTCTCAGCCTCTAATTCCTCCTTGATGGAGAGCAAATAACTACCAGTGTCACAGGCTGTCATAAAATTAAATGAATTCCTAAGAGCTTAAGTAAGTACCTGATGGCACAGCAATTTATTTTTCTGTTGCTTTGTTTATTTTGAGACAAGGTCTCCCTAATGTAGCTCAGCCTGGCCTGGAACTACTAATCCTTTGCCTCCACTTCCTGAGGGCTGGGATTACATTGTGTGCCACTATGACTGGCTCTGTTACTATTACTCATGAGATCAATTTATAGAGGGGAAAGTCACCCAAATATAAATTTTTCTGTTTTTAGACAATTTCAGCTTTTGTTAGAGATATGTTTTTATATGTTAGCACATATTTCACAACCTTGCAAGGGAGTCAAGGTGATAGACTCTGCACATGTGATGTATGATAGTTAGGCTTTGGTGGGGAGGTGATAGTATGATAGACTTTGGTGGGTAAAGGGTGAAGGGGGGCTCAGTAGCAGAGTACTTGCATAGCTTTGGCAAAGCCCTGAGTCCTACCTCCAGCACTGTGAGTATACAAATAAAAACAAGAGTCATGGGGCCAGAGAGATTGCTTAGTGGTTAAAGTGCTTGCCTATAAAACCTGACAACCTGGGTTTGATTCCCCAGAACACAAATAAGCCAGATGCACAAAGTGGCACATGAATCTGGAGTTTGTTTGCAGTGGCTAGAGGTTCCCCTTCTCTCTCTCTCCTCCCCCCTCTCTCTATATATATAATATAAATAATATAAATGTAAATAAAATATATAAAATGCCTTAGGTAGGTTCAGTGGCATATATTAAGTATACATAAGGAGTGTATCATGGTATGCCCTGGGCCAACTCCTAGTTTCTTCTCTTTAGAATGCCCTTCTGCCATTTCTCTGCTTGGTAAACACTAAACATCTTCCAAATCACATGCCCCACCATCATTCATTCACTCATTCATTCATTCATATGAAACAGATACTCAATACTTACTATACCTAAAGCCCAGTGCTAAGTAGTAGAATACAGAATAAAAAACATGGGTTTTATGTGCAGGGCTTAGTGAGAGGTATAGAAAAGATGATGTATCAGTTATTTTGCTAATTGAGACAAAATACCTGCAAAAGCGACTTAAGAAGAAAGGGTTTATTTTGGCTCATGGCTCAAGGGGATATAGTCCATCATGGCGGGAAAGGCATGGTGAAGAAGCTGGTCACATGCAGTCTGCAGTCACGACACACAGAGAGATGAATGCTCCTGGCCAGTTAGTTTTTCCTTTATATACAGCCCAGGACCCCAGCCCATGGTACTACCTACATTTAGGGTGGGTCTTCCCAACTCAAAATTGAGAAAATCCACTATAGAGTTGCCAGAGACTTGTTTCCTGGTGTTTCTAAATCCTGTCAAGTTGACAACCATGATTAATCATCACAAGTTCACCCTTGTCAACTTGGCACTCAAATCATTTTTAAGCCTTAACCTTCTACCCCATAGGCTAACCCCCTTCTTCCCCATAGGCTCATAGCCATCAGAATACATTCTGCCCTACTTCAAAAGTGCCCTGAGGATAAGACCTCATCTACTGGAGGCTCTAACTCGTGAGAATCTATTGGAGAGAGCCTAAACTGAGAATCCCACTGAAGGGGCTTCCTGTTCAATAACAACTGCCTAGGCAGAGGCAGCAACCACAATAGTGGTTGAAGGGAGCCAGGCCAGGTTGAAGGGTTAGGAACATACCTCCTCTCTCATACAGGTGGCCTGAGAGATCTTCATAGGACACCTAGTAGGGCTTAAGGCTTAGTAATCCTAACCATTTCAGAGGGCCATAGGTAGGAGATGTTTATTTTTCTGGAAGTGAGGAGAAGATGAGAACAGAGAACAACCCTTCCCAACCAAACGCACTGCAATTCTACACATGAGTTGAGCCAGAGCTTTTTCCTATTAACCTGTGTCATCCTCAGAAATGCCAGTTTTGGCCCAGGCTCTGAAAGAAGAGGATCAGTCTAATCAGTCAGGATGAGGGTAGACTGGGGAAATCTCTTGTACTTAGTAATGTGACCCTATAATCCACAAACCACACTAATAATTTTGACAAAGATAATTGGACTAATGTATCACTAATTAATGTGAATTTATCTGGGAGTTATAAAGTAACAGACAATTATTCTTCTGGTTAACTCATTCAAGCTGATATATTTCACTAGCCTACCCATGCAATGTATATTCATTATAAGATATTCATTAATGTGGTAATATGGTCATGCTATATGACTTATCTCTAGAAGGGAGAGGGTGATTTGCTTCTTTTTTTAATTTATACTTCCTAATTTTTCTCTTCTTCTATGAGGAACATGTAATTTTTAAAACTTAAAAGGATGAATAAAATAACTTCACTTCATCTCACCTGCAACAAGAAGCCCTTGCAGAATAATGCCCCTGGGTGTCACTAATACTCTTCCTGTATAACTTAGCCACAGGAAAATGTTTCAGCAGTTACTCATCTTGAAGCAATCCTCCATCCACACAGAGTGGGAACTAACACAGTGAGAATCCAGGTCATTATCATCTCACCTCCAACACAGCAGGGGGAGGAGACCCACCAAAAGAAATACAAACTCAACTGATGGGCCCTGTCCTGACTGTAGCAGGGACCCTGAGGCCCTAGGATGAGCTCCAGGAAAAGAGGGAAGATGAGGACCCAGTCCTGTACTTGGCACATAGTAAGCATTCAATAAATAGTTCTTGCAGGGCTGAAGAAATTATAAGTCAGGTTAGGAGCCAACTTTAAGTTCTTAAAAGTGTGATGGAGACTCTCTGGGACATGGTAGGCAAGTCATTTTTGAAGAGCCTGCCAAAACCAGAAAGTATATAAAGTATACAAGATTACAGTTGAAGACATGTTACCAGCATTTAAGTAGTGTTCACATATTGTGATGGACACATATTTCCTCTAGTAAAAGTAACACATCTTTCAGAGTCACTTAGATGTACAGGCTGGAGTAAGAGGGATTAAAACCCTTTGAAGGATTAAGAAATCTGTCTCCAAGGAAATCCTGCAGCATGGGAGCCAAGAACATTTTCAAACTACATTCCTCAACCAAAGTGGGTCAGAGATTAAGTCCTGGGGGCAATTCTAAACTAAAGACCCACTGGCAAACTATGCGACCATATCCAAAATACTCTACCAAAACACTGCTGATTTGGGGCTTGTTCCTAAACTACTTCCTTTGGAGAGTTAAACAATTTTATCAGAGCTCTTACTAGAGGTTCCTCCAGCTGGCTTTGGATGTGTGACAGGAAAGACCTGAACTCTTCTTGGAACAGAGTACTTTAGTTAAAGTTGAAAGGCCTTGCTTTACTCCTCCCATAAAACACAAACCCCTGTAACAGCCTTCTTTCCCTGTCTGCCCACTTATTTATTTTTTTACTGACAATTTCATACATGTACATTAAATATTTTGATCATAATTCCCTCCCATTACTTTCATTTATCCCTCCCTCACCTAACTCCCTTTCTTCTTTCCCAACTAGTCCCTCTTCTGTCTTTTTAAAAAGATGTTCCTAATTTGATACATTTGGTTTTTTTAAATATTTTATTTTTGAGGAGAGAGGGAGAGAGAAAAAGAGGATATGAATGGGTACGCTAGTGCCCCCAGACACTGCAAATAAACTCCAGATGCATGAATCACTTTATGTGGGTACTGGGGAATCAAGCCCAGGTCATTAGACTTTGCAGGCAAGCACCTTAACTGCTGAGCCTTCTCTCCAGTGCCCTCTTCTGTTCTGATGTCTTTTTCCCTTCATCATCTGTGGCAACATGTTGATTGGCACAATCTTGTTCTGGCTACCACTCCTGTCACTCTTAACCTCTGTGTCAGGTGCATACTTTTCCTGAGGTGATTCTGTCCAAATCACTGTCAGCAGAAGCAACTAGAGACTAAAGCCTGAGAGCCTGAGAGGTCTCAGGGTCAGAATAAGCATGTTATTTAGAGAAAGGAATGGCACGTGGCTATGACCAGGGAGGGAAGAGATAAGAGAAATTGTCTCCCCAAATCACTTTCCTCTTGTTTTATAGAAAAAGTTCTTGCTGGAAACAATTGTCCAGCTAAAACCTGTATTTGTGTGCCTCCTTTGGAGCTGGTGGGTCACATAACTAAGTGCAGGCAGTGAGGTGTACACAGAGGAATTGTGTACAACATGTGGAATGTGTCCAAATTCATGACAAGCTGCCTGTCATGAATGAGCTAGCTTCTCCTTTTTTACAGATGGTAACACAGAAGTAACAGTTGCTCGGGTTTAATCATTCAGACAAGGACAAAGCACTAAGGAAGACCAGACCTGGTTGCACTACTCTTTGAAATAGAGAAATGCCTCTATTTTACTTAAGTTTCATGCCCAGAGGTCTCTGTGTAATATCAGGTTAGCCAATACATCAGTAGAGCTTAATAATACACCATTCACTAGCATGTTGTCAGACAATGGCAGTGCATATTTGCAATGAAACTGTCATTTTTACAGATCTATATAATAGTTGATACTAAGACAGAGTTCAACCTAATAAGCTTATGACAACCAAACAGCCACATGGGGGAAAAACATAAAATAGATTTTGTGAAAATTAAAACACTTGGGTTTCAAAAAAGTGAGACTAGTCAAAAATACAATACAGAATTGAAGAATATTTGCTAGTCATATTAAAATATGTATCATTTTTAAAAACAAAAAGTATTTTAAAACTCACCAATATAAAAATAAGCCAATTTTTAATTGGCAAAAGGATATGAACAGGCTGTGAAGATATACAAATAGTAAACATATGAGAAGAGACTCAACTTTTGTGGTCATTAAGGAAATGCCAATCAAACTACAGTGAGAAAGAACTTCACATAGGCTGGCATGGCTATGATCAGAACAACAGTGACAGCATTACAGGGAGATGGAGAAATTCAAACACTTAGTAACAGTTAAGGAAAATTCAAATGGTTTTTCTGTGATGAAAATGGTTTCTAGTTCCTCAAAAAGTTAAGAGCAAGCGGGGTGTGGTGATGCACACCTCTAATCCCAGAATCAGGAGGCAGATGTAGAAGGATTGTTGTGAGTTCAAGGCCAGCCTGGGACTACAGAGGGTGTTCCAAGTTAGCTTGGGCTAGAGTGAAACTCTACCTCCAGGAAATCTAGGTAGGTAGGTAGGTAGGTAGGTAGGTAGATAGATAGATAGATAGATAGATAGATAGATAGATAGATAGATAGATAGATAGACAGACAGACAGACAGACAGACAGACAGAGAGCAGAATTATATGACTCCTAGGCATAGGCCCAAGAGAACTAAACACATGTTCACTAAAAATACTTGTGCAAAATGTCCATTATTCAAAATAAAATGAAAGGTACCCAACGCCCATCGCTTACTGGAAAACTAAGTAAATGTGTAGTGTTCATATCATGGAATAGTATAAAGTCATAAAGAGAATGGATGAGCCTTGAAAACGTTGTGCTCATACTGTATGATTCCATTTATGCAAAATGCCAAGAGTAGGCAAATCCATAAAGACAGAAAGTTAAGCCAGTGGTTTGAAGGAAAGATAAGATTGCGAAATGACTGAAAACAGATGTAGGGTTTCATTTGGGGGTGATATAAATGTTCTGAAAATAGTAGATACAGTGATTGAATGGTACTCTAAAGAGATATGCTGATGTACTAATATCTGGAATCCATATTTGGATTAGGATCTCCTCTAAGCTCTTCCTTCCTTATGGAGGAAGTGGCCCTGCTGACACTTACTGTATACTTCTGGCCTCCCAAACTATGAAAAAATAAATGCCTGCTGCTTTAAGCCACCTGTTTTGTGAAAATTTGTTATAGCAGCCTGGAAAGCTAGTAAAAATGGTACCTGATACTCAGCTTTATAAAGATTAAAAATTACTGACATATATTTTAAAGGGTGAGCTTTATGATGTATGAACAACATCTCACTAATGTTATTTTAAAGAAATATATGTACACTGAGACATATAAACACGCGGATAATCAAGTTTACATTAGCCAGAAAGTCCTGTCTTCTTAGCCTGCTGCACACCGATAACCCAGTCTTTCTTCTGTAGAATGTGATGCTGCTGTCCCACAGCCATGAAAAAGTACCACCTGCCATTGTCCATCCTCCTTCAATGGGGACATAGTTTTTTGGCATGTGTGTTCATATGTGTGTGGGTTCATGTTGGGGGTATGTGTACATAACATGTGTATGTGTACATAACATGCATGTAGAGGCCAGAAGTTGGCAAGCGTCTTCTTCAATTCCTCTCCACATTTTTTTTTAAAGTTTTTCAAAATATTTTATTTATTTATTTATTTTCCAGAGAGAGAGAGAGAGAGAGAGAGAGAGAGAATGCATCCAGCCACTGCAAACACACATGCGCCACCTTGTGCATCTGCCTTATGTGGGTACTGGGGAGTTGAACCCAGGTCCTTAGGCACTGGAGGCAAGTGTCTTAACCACTGAGCCATCTCTCCAGCCCCCCTCTCCACATTTTTAAAGACAGGATATCTCAATAAACCCTGAGCTTACAATTCAACTAGACAGCTAGCCAGTGAGCCCCAGATCTGGCTGTCTCTGCCTCCCCAGAACTTGGATGATAGGTATATGCTGCCATGACCAGCTTCTATGTGGGTGCTGGGGATCAAACTAAGGTCCTTATGTCTTACATGGCAAGTTCAGAGCTATCTCCCAAGCCCAGGGGACAAGACTTTTAGATCCACGACTTCTTGGGCTGACATTTGCTACTGAGGTTGGTTGGTCACTTCTAGTAGGTAACTCTGTCATTCTTAAGGCCTTCTTGGTATCCATCTATTCCCATTTCTAGATCAACACCCAACACAGAGAGCCTTGAATAAAAGATTTACTGGGTAGCTAACTGTTAAGGATAATTTCTAAGCCACCAAGAAGAAAGAGCGGAAGAGAGAGAGAGAGAGAGAGAGAGAGAGAGAGAGAGAGAGAGAGAGAGAACAAACAAAAAGAACACTGGCTTGGGAACTTTCAGGAGGACACCTAGTTAGGTCCTCCACAAGTCCAGCAATTCAACCTGTGAAGCCTAGCACAGCTACAGAGTAAGACTGATGCTAGGTAAGATCTCCAGGGATGATTTGTCACTTACAGGTCAGAGATGAGAGCCCATGGTGCCCCTAAAATCTGCTGGCCTTTCCTAAGGGGCAAACTCCAACACAAAGGAGCCTGCATTGATTTGGCACTTAACACAGCACTAGAGGAATCTGTTTGGTAAATGGACACATGGTGTCATGGTTTGATCCAGGTGTCCCCCACAAACAAATGAATGTGTTCTGATTGATAGATCCTCAGCTGATGGCAGTCTGGGTTTTACAACCTCGCTAGTTGTGTTGTTGGGGGCAGGCTTATGGGGGTTATAAGCCACCCTCCCCTTGCCAGTGTTTAGCACACCTTCCTGCTGCTATTTGCAGTGCTGTGGCAGAGGTGATATCTAACCCTCTGCTCATGCCATCGTTTTCCCTGCCAGGATGGAGTCTCCCCTCGAGTCCATAAGCTAAATAAGCCCATTCCTCCACAAGCCGCTTTTGTTTGGGTTCTTTCGGCGCAGCAACTAGAATGCTGATTGCAACACATGGGAAGCTGGACCTTGGCAACATGGAAATTGGCCCAGACTGTTCTCAGGTGTCACACAAGCCAGCCTGGGGTGCCTTGAATTCTAAATAACCTCAATTCCAAGTCCAGAAATGCCTGCAGCCAAATCAGACCTGGGAACACTGTGGCTATGCCTGTGTAGTAAAAGAATTTTCACAAAGAAACCTGATGATACTCTAAAACAGTTTCTGTTGTACAAGTCTTTACTGGAGAGACCGCATGACCCTGAGTCTCTTCCCTATCTATGCAGCTGACCCTGCTTGTATGGTGTCTGGTTAGTGAAGCCATAGGCACAAACACCCTGAACAGCTTTCTGTTCTACATTTCTACTTTGTTATCACTGACTGATTGCTGAGGAATTTTCTGTTTGTGCCCCAAAATCATAGAACCTTAGAAACTTGTAACCCACTAATAGTGAATTCAAGAATTCAAGGTGATGTCAGACTGCCTGCCATACTGTCTTTAAAACCCCTGAGCTATCAGTGCTCAGTACTCAGGCTCTGGAAATTATTCCCGAGTCCATGTCAACATAAATAAAATTTCTGATTCTCCACTCAGTTGCTAGTGCCATTTCAGTGTGACTCAGTTTCCTGTAACATCTGGACCTTACCTCCACACATCACTGCCTTTGGAAAACATGGAGGCGCGAATGACTTCAGGCGCCATCCAAGCATACGTCCCTGCCGCGCTCATCTTGGTGGTGCGGTGCCATTCCCGAGCCAGGCCGAAGTCAGTGATCTTCAGAACCTTGTTGCTCAGGTCTCCGTTCTCCACCTTTTGCAGAATCAATACTGTGCAAAGAGAGGAATATGAAAGATTAACCACAAGGCCTCTTGCCATCGAGCCAGCATCGCCTACAGGCTCCACTGTTTGGCTGCCATGAATGATGGTAGGAACTCCAGTTCTTAAACATCCATAACACATTCATTTTGCAGCACATATTTTTATAGGCATTATCTCAAATCCCCACAACCATCTTACCAGGTAGGTATTATAGGTTGAGCATTCCTAATCCACAAATGATTTAGGGGTGTTCAACTAGTGAAATCGATACAGAACTTCCTGACTTATAAAATATATATCTGAAACTCCTCTGGTCCCAAGAATTTAGGATAAAGGTTATTTAATCTGTTTGGACATCTTTATTTTACAGATGAGGAAACTCTGTTATAGCAGTAGCGAACAGATTACCAATATTGCCCAATGAATCCCAGGAAGCCCAACTCCAGAGCTGTTCTCTTACCCTACACCCATTCACACTTGACAGATGAGCCCTGTGTCACAGGGTCCCTTCTGAGAAGCTTCTATCTGAGCTTCCTGCAGGAAGGGCAACCCTAGGTAATAACTACTGGAGGTACATATTGGATTTTCAAGGGTTAGATAGTGTCTAGACAGCACCCATGACCCTTGACCCTTCATTGGGCTCTAGAGAGTCCGGTATAATCCAGGCAGTTCCTTTCCATTAAGAATCTCTTGACAAGCTAGAGGCATACACATGCTCACATCCATGCTGCTCTCTGTAGGGATACAGTTTTTCTCTGGACCTTAAGCAACACCAAAATCTAGCCTGAAAGCACTGCAGTGAGGGAGCCACCTCACCCGCAGGATGGTCCCAGGCATTCATGTGCCCTTGCAGGAGCCAATCTCACTGAAAACCTAACTGACAAAGGTGCTATATGCCAAGGAACTCTGCTGGAGTGGGGGCAGCTGGGAAGCTCATGGGAAAGCCGAGCCTCTTTTTCACAAGTGGGATGGCTTTAAAGGCTCTGTGTGGGCACAGCCTCTTGAGGGATGACTTGGAATTCTCTGTGTGTAGGAATTCACAACAGGAAGGAAGGTTCACTCCTCATCCCTGTCATTCAGACCAAATGGGAACACAACTAAGAAACCTCCAAAGATAGAATAGCAACTAGAAAAAACGAAGACTCATCTCTGTACAAACTGAAGGAAATGCAGGTTAGTTCTTAGTCCTGTGTGCCAGATTAGCCTGGGGCTTCCCCTAGGCTCTGCTTCTGGGTGGGTTGACCATGTCTCTCTCATGGTACCAGTACTTTGGGCAAACATGTCAGGGCAGGGACAGAAACAAATGCCTCAAAACAGCCATACTGTTCTTTGCCTGACCCCCCCCCCACACACACACATGTCCACATACTGGAAGGACTTGGGCCAACGAGCTCTATGTCCTACATGCTTCTCAGAAAAGCAGTAGCACATGGGAATTATCAGCAGCTACCAAGCTGGAAGCACAAAAGAAAGCTGCCACTCCCTAGACCTAATGGACTAAGTCTCCTCCTCCACACTATCCCCAGCCTGGCTTCCCAAACCCTGAGCACCCAGAGTGGATGCAAACCTTACTGCTTAAGCAGATATAAAACAAGAGGAGAAAAACTCTTCCTCAATCTTATCTATTAACAATAACAACAACAACCAGCTCCAGACCCTTCTGGGGTAGAGATTTCAGAAAAGGAGACATTCAAGTAGCCAGGGCAAGTGATCCTAAGGGGATACCCCCCCCCAATGCCCCTTACACAGACCACCAGCTGCAGCCTGTCCCCAGCAGTCCATTAACTGATGATTCAAAGGGAGTCTTTCGTCTTCCTCAGTGGGGCTCAGTCCTGCCACCCCAAGCCCTTAGGTGACTAGAATGGGGTGAAATGGGGAGAAGGAGAAAGTGCTATGATGTCAGCCTGGCAAAGGGCTTACACAGGATGGTAGACTGATGGGGCAAGAATTAGCCAAGGGAATGCTGGGCACAGACAGTACAGTGCAGCTACAGGTTTGTTTAGTTCATCTCCACTATCCTGCTGTCTGGCATCCAGCTGACTTCAAACACCTCAACTGCTAGGACCTCTGCTGGCATCTGATTAAGGAATCTCTGGCCTGGGAGTCTTCCCTCTTCAACGAAGAGGGTCTATAATCAGAAAACAACTAGAAACCTTGATGAGAGGGTAGCAGGAGATAGAGCTCTGAAATATTGGTATCTAACAAATACTAAAATTTGTGAAAACTTTACTTTTTTGTTGTTTTTATACACTTGTAATTGAAATGAAATCTAAGACATAAAATTAACCATTTTAGAATAGACAAACTTGGTAGAATGTAGCACATCCACAACGTTATATAACTACTATCTCTATGTGGTTCCCCCGCCCAGCCATCCCTCTCTAGGTACATACTAATAATTATTCTTGATTTCCCCTCCTCTTAGTCCCTAGCAACCATCAGTCTATCTTTATGGATTTACCTGTTATGAATATTTAATATAAGTGGACTCATATAATATGGTATCTTATTTTACTTAAAGGGATTTATCTATTATGAATATTTCACCTGATGAAACCATACAATATGACATCTGTCTTATTTCACTTAAAAGCTATTAATATAACTTGAAAATATTATCAGTAGTACACTCCTTTTTATGACTAAATAATAATCTGATACACACACACACACACACACACACACACACACACACACACAAAACACAATTTGTTTATCCATGTGTCCACTGTCATTTGGGTCATATTTTTGTGTGGCAATTGTAAGCAGTATTGCTATGTGAACCCAGCAAGGCTCCACCTCCCAAACTGCCACCAGCTGGGCCCAAACATTCAGAACACATGCGATAAGGGGGACATCTGGTTCAAATCACCAAAATTACTGATAGCTTGTTTGTGTCCTCCCAGTCTCCTTTGTTTCAGCTGCCTTTTCAATTTGTGCTTTAGTCTCTACTGTATTTTTGCTCAGAAGTGGGGTCATCCTTGGCTGTGAGCTCAAGATTAAGCACCATAAATGGTATTTGTGTTTAAAATGGGAGCCCTTAAATTTTAAAGGTACTTACTAAAATTATTTACAAGTGAAATGACAGGATATTGAACATTTCTTTCAAAATAGTTAAGGGGTGGAGAATAGTATGACAAGTGGAAGAGGGAGCACAGCAAGCACAGGACAAGCACCCGAGGTCACTCCTCTTGGGCTCAGGGGCTCCCAGAGACCAGCACTTTTCTAAGGAATAAAGGACAGGGCCGCAGTAGGTGGGAATCAATCTGTGAGCAACTTCCAGGGTGGTCACAGCATGCAGGCATAGGTATTCATCTTTCTAAATAAAGTACTCCCTCTCCCCTGAGCTTGATGTCTCCAGTGTAGAACTTTGTTTCACTCCTTCTAGAAGGGCTACATGGAGTAAGGAGGAAGAGATTTGTGGGGTTCAAATACATTTCAACCATCATGCAATCTTTTATTTTCTCATTCCTTCACTCATCGCAACTAGTGCCTGAAACTGCCAGCCTTTAGTTCTTGTCATATAAACCAAAAGGCTTTTGTTCTTGCTATCAGCTTGAATCATCTCTTCCAAAGGTCCTGTGTCAGTTACCACTCCTCCAACTGCTTCCCAGCTTCCAAACTTAGTGGCTGTCATCCCTTCTCCAAGGTGCACCTGTAGGTCAGCTGTCATTTTTAGCTGTGGTCCAGGAGGGAGCAAAGGCAGATGCATTGATTGTGTGTTTGGTCTGTCTCCCCCTGTAGTGCCCTTCCTTAGTTGTGCTTGTTTTCTTGAGATAGGAAGAAGGAAATGTGTCCAAGGGGACTTGCCAAGGCTTCCATCCTTCCTTGGTAGTTCTTCCACCTTTCCCAATATGCAAACTTGCCCAGAGGAATACAGGAGAGGAAAGCACATTGGTATCATCTACCACCTTACAAGAACCACCTCTGAACGGCTGCAAGGCAGAAAGAAAACAGGGACAAGACTCAGGCTGTCTGGGATGATGTGGTCTTCTCCAGGATCCCATTTCCCTACCTCTGACATTCTCAGTCTTCGATTTCCTGAGAGCAGCATCAGTCTTCCCCAGAGCCAGCCAAGCTCCACTACCTGCCAACTAAAAACTGTTGTGGTGATTTGACTAGACCTGAAATCACCTGTGACAAATCTCTGGACACGTCTGTGGGGGAGTTTCTAGATTAGGCTACTTGTGGTGGGAAGACCCTCCTTAGCTGTGAGTAGAAACATACCACATGCTGAGATCCCAGACTAAATACCAAGGAGAAAGTGAGCTGAGCACCAGCATTAATTGCTCTCTCTTCCTGACTTTGGGTGCAATGTGGCCAGCCACTCCAAGACCCTGCCACCATTACTTCCTCATCATGATGAACTGTACCCCAAACTGTAGGCCAAAGTACAACCTTCTTTCCTTAAGTTGCCTTTTTTGTCACAGCAAAGAAAAAAGAAACTAATACAAACCAGAAAACTCAAGAGCAAAGAGGTGTTAGGGAAGGTGAATCACTGCAGCCATTAAGGCATCTGAGACCTCATCACTGTAGCCATTAAGGCATCTGAGACATTTGCTTCAGGTAACAATGTCTCCAGTGGAGAAGGGATGAGCCCAAATCCCACCCACAGCCAGGAGCCAGAATACCAACAGAGCAGCCACAGTGGGCCCTTCTGTACTGACTCCGCAAGAAACCCTCAAGAGTCTGGTTAGAGATGACTGCCAGGCACTAAAGGATGGCCAGGGCATATCCCCCCATCCTCTCCTGGCCCTGGCCCTCTGCCCACTCTGTCCCTCTAGGCACAGTCAAGGGAGGCTAGACTTGCTTACTGGGCAAATGATTCACTGCCCAGACTCCTTGACTCTAGGCCTTAGCAGAGGTATGGTACTGCCTGGAGACAGCAGGGAGATGCATTGTCAGCAGAGCTATCCCAAGTTCCACTGGCACAACCAGCAAAGCGGGCCTTCCCTACCAGTATTCAGGCAAAGGCAGACAGAAACACTGTTGGAGGACCAATGGAGAGGCTGAGAAATGCAGGTTCCTGGGGATTTATAATCTACCACCTCCCGGTATTAAAAAAAAAAAAAAAGTGAACAGATATGTGCAAAGCCAGAAGCCAATGCAATGACCTTTCACTAGGTCTCAGAGTTAAAGCAAAGCCATAATGATCTCTACTTCTATACTTATCATATGAAGGGCCCAAACATGTATTGAATGAATGAATAAAGGCAAATCATCACAAAATAGTTCTGATTAAATAAGTTCAGGCACTGGTCTGTTGGTATTGCTTAAGGATGGCACGGAGGACAAAGGGTTAAGAGGGTGTTAAATGAGGTCCGAAACCCAGGTGGCTAACCCCATAGGCATTTCCCTATCTCGGCCCTCAACTCTGAGACTCCAAACCCCCCAAAAGTATGCCACATAGATCCAGGTTCGCACCCCAGCTGTGCCTAGAAGGTGGCAATTTCGCTACCACCACCATCTAATACGTGCCCAAACTCATCCACACGCAAAACAGGAATTCACAGGTTGCTGATTTCTGCCAATCCTCGTTGCCCATTTCTTTCCCTCCCTCCTCCTCAATTTTTATCTAAACCCACAATACTGTTACAATAAAGATTTTGGATGGTTTTGATGATTGGTGATTATGACTTCTTGCCATGGATGCTTTTTCTCCTGGGACTGCGCTGTAACACATGGGGAACCTTGTTTCCCCTAAGAAGTCATGCTTCCAGAGCTGAACACACAGAGCTGTGACACTTCCGTGGGCTCTCAGGCCCACGGACATGCCTCCATGGGTGTCCAGTTTCGGGTCCCCCACCGCCGCAGCCAGTGAAGCCGCCGCCGCTGAGGTCACTGCAGTCACCTCTGTGCTGCAGATATGGAGCAGCACACCTGGCCCGGGACAGCAGCTGGCCCCACCTCCAGGAGTCGGCGCCTCTTCCCAGCTGGGGAACAGAAACCTCCCTGGGAAAACTCCAGCCGAACCTGAACCAGCTTCTTTTTCTTTTTTTATTAAAACAACACTGGTCCAAAAGTACTTATCCAAGGGCTCTCTATAAAACACAAACTTTCTGCTTAAACAAATGCCATTATGAAGCTAGTTGAACTTTTAGTGTGTAATGACTTAGAGGAGAAACCATAACCACAGCTCAGGTCTACTTAGTGCCAGGTCCTGGACTGATTACACCCACCTCTCAACAAGCAGGAAGTAAGGTACATTACTATGCTCACCTTCAGATATGGAGACAAATTTAGACAGGCTGGACATAGCATAGGTCTGAATCAGGGTCCCAGACCACCATGCCATGTACACACCCTGAAAGACTAGAAAAGACTGGTAAGTGAATTTTGCATTTCATCATTACAACACCTGCTTTCTACAGATACTGACGGCAGTCCCCTCCAGTGAAGACCACTGAGCTCATTTCTTTAACCAGAAACATGGTCTGCAGAAGGCAGCAGACAATGGCCCCCTCGGGTGCTGCCTTTTCATATCCACACAAGTGTCTCAAGGTCTTCAACTTGAGAGAAATCTACAAGTAAGGGTTAGAGCAGAAGGTCCCAGTCAACAGTGTTTGAGAGAAAAAGAAAACAAACTGAAACGCAGCAGAAATGGACTGCTATACTAGCAATCCTGGCAGCATATTGTAGAAGGACAACGGATGAATGACAAGAAAAGCGTCTGAAATCTGTGCCCCATTACTAGTCACAAGTGGATATTCTCCCCTCCTTCCATAGTAACAGTATCCACCATTCCAAGATGGATGCTTGGACACTTAGAAGATAATGACATTTCCCAGTCACCTTCTTCCAAGGTATCCAGGTAACTAATTAGTGGCATTGGTCTGCTTGGTATAATCTATCTTAAAAGACATGTGCTTCAGGGCCATTACTATAAGGTGCTGTCTGGAAAAGGAGTGCAGGAGCTGGAGGCCTCACTATTAGTAGCACCATGAAGCCAGGACCATGCCCAAGGAGAGCTGTGAACGAAAGGGCACATAAGACTCGTGGAAGAGAGGTGGCTTATCAGCCACAGGCTGCCTCTCATCAGACTCTTACACACAAGAAAAATAGATAGCTGTCTTATTTCAACCATTATTACTTTGTTTGTTTTTAATAGCTAAGCTAATTCAACCAAGCACAGTCAACACACACTGAAGCAGGAAGATGGTGGGTTCAAGGTCAGCCTGAGTTATACAGTGAGTTACATGCCAATCTGGACTACACAGTGAGATCCTGTCTGCAAACCAAACCAAACCAAACACCAGAAATACACTAAATCCTTTACTTTTCTCATCACTGTAACATAAACACTTAATGGAGAAAGGATTTATCTATCTCATGGTTCAAAGGATACAGTGCATCATGCTGGATAAGCATGGTAGGTCGGGTGGAATGTGAGGCAGCCAGCAGTCAGGAAGTATACAGGTTGGGCTGGAAACAGCAGAACTATGACCTTCTAAGATCTTCATGAACCTGAATTGGCCAGCATTCCCATTCTAACAATAAGGAATAGGGGGCATAGCAAGGAAAAATTGACCATAAGTAGACCAAAACCCAAATGGCCTCTAGTCAAATTCCTAACAGAGTCCTTGTTCCCCTCTTAAAATGTCATGAGACGGGCCTTCAAGGTCTGCATTTCTATTGGCATTCTGATCTTTAGCACTTCCACTAAACACTGCTTATAGCATTCAGGGCTTCTGTAGCTTGCAGCTCCAACAAACTCCTCTACATTGCTCCCATAAGGCAGTTCTATAAAGGCCTATGAATCAAATGGTCAAGCTTATCAAAGTAACGACCCAACTTCTTAGTACCGATTTTCCTTGTTAGCTATTTTCCTCATGTTGTGAAAGAATATCTGACAGAAAGTAAAGAGACAGGATGTATACTTATTCATGGTTCAGAGGATAGTTTAATGTGATGGGGCTATGAGGTTAATGGTTACATTGCACTGGCAGTCAGGATGCAGAGAGTCTGGGCAGACTAGAACCTTCTAGTCTCACCCCAACAGCCTCATATCTGCCATCTAGGACCCATGTCCAAAAGGTTCCATAACTTCCTAAATCACTGCTGCCAGCTGAGGACCAAATGTTCAAGCATACAAGCCTACAGGGGACATTTCACACTCAAACCACAGCATACATGGATTAAAATTCTAAGTCTAAACCAAAAGTAACATTCCAATCAGTCAGATCTCAGTGCAATATCGGCAAAGATTTAGACAGCCTCTCTATGCTGCTATAAAAAGAACCAACCTGAAACATATGTTTCAGCTGCATATTTTAAAGTAATACCACATTCTATAATAAGTGTTGGTACAAATCTTAAAAAAAAAACATTCACGTGTATCAAAAGGCCATATGAATCAGACACTATGTGAATGAAGCACATGAAGTTCAAACAGAATTTTAACCAGGACTTCTCTTCAAGAAGAATAACCTGTGTTATTTACTATAAGCCTTGTATATGATTAGGTTTCGGTTTCTCTCTTTCTCTCTTTGAGACAGAGTATCATGTACCCAGGTTGGCCTCAAAGTCACTATGTAACCAAGGATGGTCTTGAACTCCTGATCCTCCTCCTGCCTTTGTCTCCTGAGTACTGCAATTACTGGTATGAGTTACCATGTGTGCACACATGTGCAAGCATACATGTGGAGTCCCGAGGTAGACATCAGGTATCTTCCTCCAATCATTCTCCACTTTTACTATTTGAGACAGGATCTGTCACTGAATCTAGTGCTGACTTGGTTAGACTAGCTAGCCAATGAATCCAAAGGACTCCTCGTCTCTGTATCACCAGTACTGAGATCACATAGATGTACAACAATGCCCTGCATTTTGTGTGGGCTCTGAGGATCTGAACTTAGGTCTTCATGCTTGCACAGCAAGCACTTAACCCATTGATCCATCTCCCCAGTCCTTATTGGCCTTTAATTCTTGGCCCCCAAAGTAGATGTAGTTACATCTACCTGGCTACATTTCTATTTTGCCTTAAAGAGATTTTGTAGTGTTGGAAATGAATTTTATATTAATTAAGTTAGTGTAGTGGTTTGATTCAGGTGTCCCCCATGAACACATGGCACAGAAAGAAAGGAAATCTTTGGGCTGAAACTGCTGCCTGTTTAGCTGCAATTGTTTGAGAGATTACAACCATTGAGATTGGGCCAGGTGGCCTGCATTGGGACATCAGGAAGAATGTGGACTCTGAAGCAAGGGGCCTGAATGCTAAAGGAGGTTTCCTGCTCTTCAAAGTTGGCTTTATTCCCCCCTGGATTAACAAGTTGGTAGCCCACCTGGTACTATGGAGTATAACAAATGCAGGAAAGTGGTCATTGGATATGCAGCACAGTTTTGTTTTTGTTTTTAAATGGCCATGGGCAGTGTGAAGCAGGTATGTTGAGTTACCTGCATACAGGCCCAATGGAGCTATGAGGATGAACCGTGGGTTGCAGTGGAGACACAGTGAAATGCCAGGACTATGGGATGGCTGCCAGCACCAGATGAAGTTTTCTGGGACTATGAGTGACTGAGCTGGAGGGGTGGAATCAGAACTCCAAGAGACCAGTCACTGATTATTATCAGACTTGGGGTTAGAGTTTGATGTTTGCCCTCTTTGTTTTAAATCTTGTATTGGTTTAATCTGCTTTGCTTTGCCTATTGCTATTTTCTGCAGTGTGAACATTCTGTGCCATTTTGAGTTTTTGTTTTGTTTTTTGTATTATGGCTCAGTTGAAAAGAAAAACTGTGGAAACGTCTTAAGTTGAGCTGAATGCATTGCATTTTACATCATGCATGATTATTAGTTTATGAGGGCAAGGGGTGGATTGTGATGGTTTGTTTCAGGTGTCCCCCACAAACAAATGTGTCCTGAATGTTTGATCCCCAGCTGATGGCAGTTTGGATATTGGGAACTTGTTGGAGCTGCGTTGTTGGGGGTGGGATTATGGGGGTTATAGCCAGCTTCCCCTTGCCAGTGTTTGGCACGCCTTCCTGCTGCTGTTGTCCACCTGATGTTGGCCAGGAAGTGATGTCCAGCCTCTGCTCATGCCATCATTTTCCCTGCCATCATGGAGTTTTCCCTCAAGTCTGTAAGCCAAAGTAAACCCATTCCTCCACAAGCAGCTTTGGTTGGGTTCTTTTTCATGTAGCAACAAGAAAGCTGACTACAACAGGTAGGGAAAGCCTGGGAGCAGGCAACATCTCCCCGGGCATAGTTTGGGACAACCATGTGCTAACAGCACCATGACTGAAACAGTACATTAACTTTAGGGCTGTAACAATGAGCAAATGAGCAGGATAAACAATCCTCCTATGCCAAGGCATGAAGCCATTAGAGAAGTTTTGCTTTGAATAGTATAGACCAGACCCTGCAAATGCAATACCACATGCTGTACCTGGTATATCCATCAAGCCATCAATGAGGCAGGGGAGTGACAGATGCTCAAAACTGAGAGGAAAAGAATGAATAAAGCAGAGAGGGATTCCTAGGATCTTGACACTGTCCTTTCCACAAGAGTGATACCCTCAAAACAGGAATGTGCAGTATCTGGTGAGAGCAACAGCAGGGGCTAAAATGCAACATTCTTAATGCAGGGTTCTCCACTTCAATTTCCAGAACTCTCTCCCATCAACTCTTCAGATGCTACTATGCTATATGAACTATAAAACAGTAGCACTGACCCATCTCTCATTTCCTATCTCTGTGGCTTATCCAATGCCTAGCTCACTACTCCCTCCCTCCAAGATCCCCTGCTCCCTAGTGACACCAAATCACCATCCACTGATTTCTTCTTTTCTAAATTGTACCTTCCTCCCAGTGATTCGTCATCTGAACAGCAGAAAGGGCCTCTAGAGATGGTGAGAAAGTTCAAGACTCGTACATATATCAGAAAGGCAAAAGTTATATGTCAAGTCTCAGACTTCTAGACCTCGGCTCTACTCTGTGCCAACAGCCTTAATCCAACCCCCAAAGAAGCATTGCTCCCTCAGTCTGGAGAGACCTTTCTTCACATCCCAAACAGGGGAGAGATTCTTTTACAAAAGCAGATTCTCTGTGATCCATCCCAGCCAGTGTCCTCTACTGAACCAGTCTGATGCTAATAGAAATGTCAGATACATTGGGTAGGTCCTGAAGCAAGCATAAGGCCCAGCCCCTAACCAGAAATCAACCCTTGCCCTAAGACAGACAGGGTCAGGAAACCAAGGCCCCACCTTGACTGAGTGTAGTATCCACTCAGTTCTCTGGGACAGAGACAATGCCACCACGGATGAAAAGGAATCTGGAATTAGCTAGGACCTCTGAAATACAGCCATGTCTAAGATTAGAACTAAAACCAAGAGGAAAATCCAGGCTGCTGCTCCAGAATCATAAGACTTCCTGGACAACAATTATATGTGAGAATCTACTGACCTGGGCAAGTAAGAGATACCATCTGCTCAGGTTATAGAAAAAAAAGGTCAGCAGTTACCTACATAGGCAAAGGAAAAGGAAGTGAGTGGGACTTAGAGATGATCATACAAGGGAAATAGGATAGGCCTTCCCCTATTCTCACACCTCCATCCCATTCATTTTGGTCATAAGTCTACATCTATAACCACAATAACCACCATCACTACTATTTCCTGAACACTTATTGCTTGTCAAACACTGTGCTAACAAGTCTTTTTATATGCATCACGCATACCTCATTTAAAAGCCTTGAGCCAGGTGTGGTAGCGCACACCTTTAATCCCAGCACTTGGGAGGCAGAGGTAGGAGATCACTGTGAGTTCAAGGCCAGCCTGGAATTACAGAATGAGTTCTAAGTCAGCCTAGGCTAGAGTGAGACCCTACCTCCAGAAAAAGGAAAAAACAAAACAAAAACACAGAAGGGCTGGAGAGAAGGTTCAATGGTTAAAGGAACTTTCTTGCAAAGCCTGTCAGCCTGAGTTCAATTCCTGGGTACCCATGTGCGATGGTTACGTTTTGTCAACTTGACCTTTTTAGTAATCTTGGGTGGGTCTCTGAGGATGTTCACAGGAAGGCAGCACTCTCAGTAGGGGGCAGAATGTAAAGAAGCTCAGGGAAGCTATAAATGAACATCCCTGCCTAGGAGGGCAATGAAGGAAGGAAATTCCAGAGACTCGGGAAGCCAATAAGTCTGGGATTGGATTGCAAAACCCTTCTCTAAACTATATAAAGGGGAAAGACCTTCCCCTGGATCTGCAGCTTCAATAAATCCTTTACTTCTATAACTCTGCCTGGTTTGAGATCTATCCCAGCAGCATGTGGCTGACTATGACACCATGTAAAGCCAGATGCACAAAGTGGAACATGTATCTGGATTTTGTATATACTGGCAAGAGGCCCTGGTGAGCTCATTCATCTCATTCATATTCTCTCTCTCTCTCTCTCTCTCTCTCTCTCTCTCTCTCTCTCATAAAAAAATAAAGACTTGAAATGGATACTACTTTAGCTCCTATCTACAGATGAAGAAGCTATGGCAGGAAGCAGCAAAGCAGGATGCATTAACCTCAAGTCCCATGCTGTTCTCAGTGCCATTACTCTACCTCATCTGTCCATCTTGTTTGAACACCTACCATGGAAGATGCTGGAAACAGAGGGAAGGAGCACCTTGAAAGGGACTCAGAACATACTGGTCCTCTCTATGCTAAAAAGGAATGACAAGGTTTGGCCTAAGGAGAAGAATCAGGAGAAAGCCATTCTGAGCCTTCAGAAGGAGTAACATGATTCTAGACCAAAGGGTAAGGGTGAGGGTGAAGTTAACATGCCAAGGAAACAGGTCCTTCAAGCTGGAACAGAACCTTCATGAAGAAGAGAGTCTGGGCCTTGTGTCATCCCAGCTACTCGGGAAACTGAGGCATGAAAATCTTATGTGATCAAGGCCAACCAGGGCTTCTAGGTGAGACCCTAGCTCAACATAAGACAAAGTACAAACAGGGTTGGGTGATACAGCTAGGCACAGAGTGCACAAAGCCTGAGGAAAGAGAAAGGTGGAGGCACAGCTGGACTGGAGGCTGGAAGAAGGCTAGAAGGCCACAGACTATGCCAAGGAGCTTGGACTCTGGACTGGAGTCCCAGGCAGCTTTGAAGCAGGGAAGTGGTGGGATGAGATCTGTGTTTCAACCTAATATTCAACTGAAAGACGTGGTAAGTAACCTAACAGGTGTTCAGACAGAAGATGGTTGTGGTGGTTCATCTTCATTGTGGGCTTGACTGGATTTAGAAGCACCTAGGAAACAGCTCTGGGTGCCAGTTGAGGGTGTTTCCAGAGAAGTTTCACTGATGAAGGAAGACCCACCCTGAATGTGAGAGGCACCATTCTACAGGCTGTGATCCTGCAATTGAATAAAAAGCAAAGGAGTAATCCAGTCGAGCTCCACCGTTAATCTCTCCACTTCCTGGCTGCTAGCACGATGTGACCAGCTGCCTCACAGCCCTGCTGCCACAGCTAGAGCCGTGCTCGCCTCTGTGCCTTTCCCTCCAAAATGGACTACCTCAAACTGTGAGCCAAAATAAACCCTTCCTTCCTTAAGTGTCTTCTGTCAAGTACTTTTTAAAAAATATTTTATTTATGTATTAGAGAGAGAGAGAGAGAGAGAGAGAGAGAGAGAGAGAGAGAGAGGGCACGCTAGGGCTCCAGCCACTGCAAATGAACTCCAGACACATGTGCCCTCTTGTGCATCTGGTTTCATATGGGCACTGGGGAATCGAACTCTGGTCCTTCTGCATTGCAGGCAAATGCCTTAACCGCTAAGCCATCTCTTCAGCCCCTGTCAAGTACTTTGTCACAGCAACAAGTAACTAAAGCAATGCTGCAAGACAAGAGACAGAGATGGGGATGACAAGAGAAAGAAACAGCAATTAATCTCATATGTAGGGAAGCAAGAGTGGAGATGCGTCCTGGGGAACCTCTCCGGCATCATATCACCTATTTGCTTTAGCTGGGTACCGGTATGGCTTCTTACAGGAAGGTTCTAGCACTTGTTGAGTAGAGGGAGGTTTAATACTCCTACTTCCCCACCTCTTACATGTTTAACACTTTGTCGTAAGCTAGATGGCACTGTTTTAGGAACTGCTTTGAGGCTGTGGAAGCCTAGCAGGAAGAAGACATTTGCTGGGTGATGGGCCTTTGAAGGTTTTAACCTGGCCCTAGTTCAGGCCAGAGCTTTCTGCCTCCTGGTTGGTGCTATATAATAAGCAATTGCCATGTGCTCCTGCTGCCATTAACTAGGCTCAATGTCATGCCTTCCGCAACATGAAGGCTGATATCCTCTCAACCACAAGTTAAAGTAAATCTTCCCTCCCTTAAGTTGTTTCTGTCAGGTATCCTGTCACAGAGACATAAAAGTAGCCAGTCACCAACTTTTCCATTCCAACAGATACCAAAGCCCCTCCCCCTCCCCCCAACCCCGTGTCTCTCTAGCCTCCACAACCAGCAGGAGAACAGTTTTCATTTTCAGCTGTAGTCACCAGCTCACACTTATCAATCACCAGCACAAGCAGCGTATCTACTTCCACAGTCCTGGCCCCTCCAAGTGCTTAGTCTCGCTGGAAACAGCTAGCGAGCACCCAGGTTATCAGTGCTTTAAACACAGTCATGTGCATGCAGCAGGGAGCTCAGGGAACAACAGAGGCTAAAAATGCAGAAGAGCTCCCCGGGGTTGGTTGATATCCTGTTCAGTAGGAAATCAAGCACACTGCTCAGACACGCTGGTTACCTCACAGAGCTGAGATATAGAACTTCAGTTCAAACCCAAGGATGCCAGCCATTTCCAACTCTTGTCTGGCCATGAAGTGTCTGTGTCACGGAAAAACAAGATGTACACATGTGGAGCAGGACATGAGAAACTACTTAAAGCACCAGCTTCTTCATAAGGAGCCCACACCTATGCTTGCCACATGATTTTACAGCATAACATGGATTTCTACAGCCAAACTGAGATGGAGAACAGAAGGAAACATGACAAGGAACTGGTATATTTATAGGTCTCAATTCATCAGCCTTGAAAACAGACTCCTTTAGCCTGTCCTAGCTTTCCATGGGAACTTCACTTTCATCTCTTCCTCGGATGCTATACCCCCTTCCCACAGCTCCCATGCTGCCAAGTAAAAGCTTCTTGTGATTAAGATAGAAAAACAGGTGCTATTTCTCTGACCAAATCTCCCAGCATGTGTCTGCTCTCTCTAACATCCTAAAATATAACTGCTTCAAAAGATGTCAATTTAGACATCCAGTCTGCCATCTTCTTGTGCAAATTAAGCCCAGAAAACACAGCTGGGGCCCAAGCCCCTGAGCCCAGCTAGACATAAACGTCACCAGCAGGAAACAAAAAGCCAGAAGCAGAGCTTTTGTGCAGCTACTGTCCTTGCTAAAGACCATTACCTTAAATGCCTGCCTGCCCACCCTGCATTCTCCCACCTTGGTTCTTCCTCCTTACCGGCTTAACTAAGAAGAGCTGCCAGGTCTCTTCAGGCCATAGACACCCCCCCCCCAACATATAGAATATGGATAACCAAGAAAGAGGAAGGACAGAGGGCCCTCGATGGTTCTGTCAACAGAAAGTGGCTCCTCTTCCCTGGCATGTGCATGAGGTATGCATGGTACACATGCCTCCCATTTTTTGTGCTTTTGTTCAGTGTGATCTTGGCACTTTTCTTATAGAAAGGAGGGCCTATGTCCCCTTTGCTTGAATTTGCTTGGGCTATAACAGAAGTGACATTGAATGACTTCTAAATTAGAGCAGAAAAGATGGCGAAGCATCTACCTTACTCATTGAAACAGACATGCTTGAAACCCTGAGCCACCACATAAAGTCAAGAACCCCCTCCCCCACAGGAAGAGCCAAGCCCATGAGGGATTGTCCTAGCCTTGAAGGCCTCCAAGCCCAGGCACCAAACTTGTAGAAGATCCAAGCCTCTATTTGTGACCACACTCTGAGCCTCCATGTCTTCCCAGCTGAGGCCCCAGACAGGGAGAAGCAGGGAGAAGCCACACCCCTACTGAGCCCTTTCCAATTTCCCCACCCACAGTCTCCATGAGCATAATAAATGTGAACAAGCAGGGGACCTTTCTATATGAAATCAACTAGCAAGACAAGATGTACACAACTGTGCAATAGTGGCATTGATCCTAGGTGGGTAACAAATGGCTCTCTGATTGACTAAGAGACCCACTCAGTGGAAAGAAACTCACGGCTGATACTTGGAACCAAATCAGAATCCTATGGAGAAAAGGGTCATATACTCCAGTGAGAAGCTCCCACTACTCTTTGGCCAAAAGTGAGGCCACACCCATCAAAATCTCTCTTAATTAACTGTGCATATCCCCTTTATGCTCTCACTCTCCACTGGAGAATCTGTTTTTCTTTTACAGAAGGCATGAATAAACCAGGGACAACACGACAAGAAAAGATAGCTGATTCCATGAGA
>PVHP010001149.1:71136-112946 GCA_004024765.1 Zapus hudsonius
ATATATATATAATAGTGCTATGAAATAATGGTAGGACTGTCCTTATCTTGCAGAAGAAATGGGCTCAGAGGCTTTGGACTCTGCACAAGGCCAGACTATCTGCTTCAGAGCTCACAGCATTATGCCAGGCTACATTCTCTGGCCACATGAAGTTGAGCTGTGCTTACCAGAAGACTTGCCTATGTGAGATTGTGGTGTTCATGCTCATTGTTCCGTGTCTGAGAATTTCCTGAAAAACCTAGGTGTTGGGACATAACATCAAAGAACACTTGGGCCTGTCACAGTTGGGAAGGACCTCTTTCCTAGAAGGTCATAGTTGTGGCCTACCCACATTATTACTAAGTCCTCCTGAATCCCACTCATTCTTCAAAGCCTAACACACCTCCATCAAGGCCTTGTTATGAATTTTGCTTTCTGTTAATTCCAAGCTCATGCATCTTTGTTAGTTTACTTTATACTATGTCACACTTTTCTGGTTGTCTGGGATGTGTTTACATGGAAGTAATGTTTATGCTATGTCATTGTATTTCATACACTATCCAATAGTAAGCACATCCCATTCTCATGAGGACCTGTTAGGTAATCAAATTGAAAACCATAATCCACACACAATGCAAACATTCCAGGCTCTGGAAACTATACTTCATTCAGGGCATAGAAAAGAGAAAGGATCTGAGAGCAGAAGAAGAAGCAGCACCCGACACAGATACCACCTTCCTCTGGTCACCTCATAGGTAAGGGTGTCTAAAACCAAAGGCTCAAAACACTGGGCAGTGCCATCCTAAACCACAAGTCCTTAATGGCCTTGGAAAGCTAGGAAACACAGATTAAAGTTCCCTATGAATTATTCTCATCCTCTCCATCCAACAGCAGGGAGAGACCAACCTCAAGAACTCCTCGGGCTAAGGCAAGCTTTATTCTGACTCACTGTCCTTCACACTTTGCTAGGGAAGCCTTTTCTGGTTCCTTCTTCCCACTTCCATGCCCACTGGGAAGGAAGACAGAGCCTGTTCTTGTACCTTCCTAGCCTCCTCCTTCTGCATGAGGCAGAGCTGGCTATCTCATCATGATTGGGAAAACTCAAAACCACAGATTCTAAAGGTTGTTTACTTGAGTTTCCAAGAGGAGCTAGTTGGTTCCTTTTCTACTACTTAGGAAGGCAGACCTATCAGGCATATTCAGAAATTATAAGGGAAATGTTCAAATGCCTCATTTCCTGTCCCAGATGAACTCCCAGGAGAAGAAAGGTCTTGGAATGCCTCATTCCCCATGTCCCCCATAGAGACAATTACTCTTTTTAGAAAGTCATTATCACTGGCATCCTCAGCCTCTCCTCCAAAATGCTACATATCAAATACAGTTCCACAAAGCTTATGAGGAACTTCAAATGGGCAACATTCATGGCTCATGTGATCCAGAGTCATGTCAAAGTCAAAGATTCACATTCAGGCATCCCAGACAGAGCTGTGTCCAATCAAGAGGAAGAAGGGGGAAACATCCTAAAGAAAATTAGTTTGATTCTTATTTTTCTTAGGCATCCACAAAATCCACAGGTCTGCAGCAACATGACTTCAAATATCCCCTTGTAATCCTGCTCACTGCCCTTTTATCACGTAGTTCCTAAATTTCATGCTCAAAAAATCCTTTCAAAAGATTGTTTCTGGGGTTGGGCACATATACAGCACTTGCGTAACGTGTGAGTCCCTTGATTCATTTCCCAGAAAAAACCACACACACAGTGGTTTTGGCAGACCAAGTGTGCAGGTTTCTACTCATTGTCCCTTCCCATTCCTTCCAATACAGAGTTCAAAAGTACCAGAAGCAGTGAGGTTAAGGTTCTCATTGTGAGGCCGTAGGAGGCTTCTCTGGCTGACCACTGGGGTACTGGTCTACCAGCAATCGATCCACATTGGACCATTAAGGACAGGATGGTGAAGTCAAACTTTTCTTCATGATATTAACCAGGCACCACAGAGCTCTCCACAGAAGAGGAACTGCAATCCTGGTCAGGCCTGGGCCACTTGGCAACACACTCAGGTGTAAGTGGAACCATCCCAGGAGGGCCTGCTCCTCTCTGCATCCAAATAACCTCAGGGCTCTGCCATCAGTAAATGAGTCCAAGCCCTTTTCAATGTTTACATCATTTTTCTAGTTAATTTTTTAATTCTAAAACAGTCATTGCTGTTATCTGAAATCTACATATTTCCTTTGTTTAAATCAAAATGAAACTACTACACAAACCCAAGTTTAAAATGAGAACCTGATAAAGTGCAAAGTTACATTATAACCCAACTTTTGGAAAGCTGTATGTATCTTAGTACAATTTAGGTTCAGAGCAAATACTAACAAGAAGTGGAAAAGAGATTCAAATGGTGCTTTGGAGGGGAGGAAGAGGTGAGCTAAACTAATTCTCATTACATCTAGATGTACATGACTGAAGAGTCTGGGTGGAAGAGTGAAGGATCCTCTACATGTAATCCCAGATATAGGAATGATGTACCCCACACCCCACAAAAGCCCTAAGACCAGGTTTAAAGTCTAGGCCACATCATATCCAGGTACCAGATCAAGGGTCTGTCCTGCAGAACAAAGTGCTGGACACAGTCTCCTACTACAGTCTGTTCCAAAAGAACAATAAACACCTGAGAGCTCAGAACTCAACTTCAGGTTCTACCATTCTCTAGTTGTATGTTCTTGGGCAAAGCATTCAACCTCCCTGAGTCCCTGAAGGAAAGGTCTGGAGACCACAATAAAGACAGACAGACATATAGCACTTTCACCCACCCTAAATATTCCTAAATCTTAAAAGAGACTGTGTAAAAAGATGTGGGGAAGGCAGGATGGGTTGTGAAGAGGCATTCCCTTTGACCTCAGCAGCAGACAGCTTCAACAAAGAAGGTAGGGCCAGATGTGGTGGCACACGCCTTTAATCCCAGCAGAGGCAGAGGTAGGAGGATTGCCGTGACTTGGGGCCACCCTGAGACTACATAGTGAATTCCAAGTCAGCCTGGACTAGAGTGAGACCCTACCTCGAAAAACCAAAAAAAAAAAAAAAAAAAAAGAAGGGAGGGAGCAGCAGAGATAAAGTCTGGACTTCATCCTCGGGCAAAAGTATTTTAATTATGACTCAAAGAGTCCAGCAGAGCCATAAACTGGCCAGCTGTCCCTTGAATCAGGCCAAGGGCCCTAGTACACAACACAAGGAAGCATCTTCTAGGGTACCCAGTACCTTTTGAGTTAAGGCTTGATCCAGAGGGAGTGAAAGTCAAGAGGCTCTTCCACAAAGGTGCCTTGCACCATTGGAAGCTGATGGGATATATCCTTTCCTGCAACTTCAGCTGAAATACATCTGTCTCAGCAGGAGACATGAAAACTATACCTGGCTGGCTTAGGAAACAGAAGGCTCCCTGAAATCCTTAAAGCACTTAGTGAAATCCAATCATATCCTATACTACCTGAAATAAGGAAGGTGAAGAAACTTCTCTTTCTCCACGGAAAAAGAGAAAAAGCACAGTGCGTTGTATTGAACATGGTTCTGAGTGAGGCTTTGTTTGTATTTTTTCCCTATCATCTTAACACATACTACTGTTGTTGTGGTCAACTTTCTAGTTGCTGCACAGAAAGAACCTAAACAAAAGTGGCTTGTGGAGGAATGGGCAATTAGAAGGGAAAAGAACATGAAACATAGAGGTTTTAATATATCTATTTTCCATGTCATATGCTGAGACTGCCCTGCATGGGGCACCAGGTCTTCCTAAAGTTCTTTTGATAATCAAGGAGACAAAAGAATCACTTAGATGGTCTTGAGCCCTACATGAAAGAGCCAGCCCCATGTTGACTCAGAAAAGTGTGCAAGAGGCAAGTGTAAGACAAAGCTGTAGCAAATCTGAGTTCCAAGGACAGAAGTGGAATTTGGCTAACTGTGTCCTGCTTCCAGGATGAAGGTTGTCCTTGGTCTGTTTTAAATCGCTGTCATGACTCATGTGATCAGAGCATCTTCTCTTAGCAAGGCCATCTGTCACAGCTTGGGCAGCAATGGGGACAAGCAGCAACTGCAGGCTCCTAATGACTGCTTCTCCACTAAACCAGTCATCAAAGCGTCTCTTTCAGAGACAGTCCCTATAAGAAGCAGCCTACCTACTGTTCAAAACCTGGGCAGCCTGGCATGAGGATGTGGACCATGGTGGTCCCTACCACACTAACCGCAGACACTAGCTCATCCAAGCCTCTCATTTTACAGATGAACAATTTGAGATCCAGTGACTTTGCAATATCTAATACCCAGCCAGCCCTTCCATTGTCCCAGTCCACATCTTATATAAATGCCCAGTTTAAGGACTCCACAACAGTGTTGACTTTTAATCATCTATGAGTTAATAAAAGCTTTGATCCTCTCCTGCTAAAACCAACCAATACACACTGTATAAATGCCAATAAATATATAGGCCCTAAGTTAACAATCCTGACTTTGTAAGAGGAATAAAGTATGATTCTCCAAGAGGCTTCAGGGTACTGAAGGAAATTCCACTTCAGAGCTGTGTTCTTGAGCCTGGGAAGAAGCTACCTCCTTCTCTCAACTGTACCAGACCACTGACAGCAGGGCAACCCTGAGCTCCCTTAATGGAATGAGATGAAACACCAAGTTAAGGAATGGAAAAATTTCCAAGATATATGGAGAAAAGGAGCGAAAAATATAGGTTTTTGTTTTCCTACAAATCTTTACCTTTAGCAATGACAGGCGATACCTTCACACAGTGGTCACTATCTGCCTGGTTTGCTTAGGAGGAGATGTGGGGAAGGGATGGCATAAGAATGTGTTTAACTTTCAAATCTGAGGAAGAAGAGGCAAAGGAAAGAGTCTAAAGATCTGAAAATCAGAACTAACCTTCTTCAAAGACCTTCTTATGCTGAACTGGACAACGCCCTGGGGCTGTTTTCCACAAGAAAGAGCTCAATCATAGTCCAGAAATCCCTCCCAAAGTCCTTCACACAATGCAACCTTCTGCTCCAACTCCAACACAAGCTTTGTTAGTGCCTAAATGGAACTGCAGAGAAGCCCCTGAAGGAACTAAACAGAAAAGGGAGGTGAGCAAGGTTCCGCAGCAAAGCTTGGGGAAATGAAGGCAAAGGTCTCATAAAGAGGTTAATTTTCCTCATGAAGCTCAGTGGTTCCTCAACTCCATCAACCCACAGGAATGGACTAAGGTAAAAGAATCCAAAGGGAATGTAAAGGATGCCACCATGTCTCCAAACCACAATCTCATGGGCACTTGGACTTGCTGATTTCTCTGCCTGGAACCTTCTCACCTCAATTTCTCTTGCCACTTTCCAGTTAACTACTCTTCCCTTCCTTAGATCACATCCCACACATTTCCTCAAGAAATCCCACAATGCACCCAGCCTGTCAAGGCATGTGCCTTGTCATTTTTTTGTGGCACCAACATTTCCCCTTTGTGACACTGACTACAGTCTGGACTTTACATTTTTGTGAGTCGTTTTAGCCACATCTTTCTTCCTGATCTCACAGAAGTCTCTTGAAGGCAGTACCTGAATGAGTGTTTCGCTTACTGTTCTATTCCCAACACCTTGTGGGGCTCCACAAAAAGGAAAGACATCAGGCCTATAGGTGTAGCTTAATGGTAAAGTAGTACATGAGGTCCTAGGATCAATCTCTAGAATGGCAAAAAAAAAAAAGGTGAGGAGAGAGGGAGGAGGAAAAGGGAAAGAAGAAGAGAGGAATGGAGGGAGGGAGGGAAGGAGCAGGCAGGCAAGCATCTTTGTAAAGGAAAGGGCAGGAAGGCACAAGGAAGGGGAAATTAGGTTTCAGGCCACATTAAAGTGCTGAGACATTCAACAGGACTTGCAAGTCAGCCTTCTGGCCTCACTGTTTACTTCTGCAGAGTCATGTTCATCGGGCAGGTTGTGTCCTCTGTTCTGGCTTTGTTCATTTATGTATTTATTTTGGCTTGCAGAGAATGTCCCTGTATTCACAATAAGTGCTTCTCATCAACTGAACACAATGCTTAGGGACACAGCTAGTGGCTACTGGCTAACTTTAAGTATAGCTTTCTACTACCAAAAGATAAATGAGTATTGGTACACTTTTGCCCAGAAAAACCCTCAAAATGCATCCTTTTCCAATTCTTTTGCAAAGGAACATATAGAAGGAAGAACAATGGGGCCAGAGATTGAAAAGTATCTGAGTCATGCACCACTGGAAGCATCTCATTTTGGGATGCTTCCTTGAGGCATACACAAAGCTTTTATCACCTCTTGCCAAAGATGAGGAACTGGATTCCACAGCTGATACTTTGCTGTTTCCCAGATCTACTCTGGGAACACCTTGTGGTTTCTTATTTTATTCACCTATATGAAATCTGCTTCTCTGGATAATCCTCATCCTTTTCCAGGCAAGTCCAAGACCACACTACTCCTGACCAGGCAGGAATGTGCCCTCCCAGACAGGTAGGAACAAAATGCTGGAGCTGGAGAGTGGAACCCAGAGAGTCACAGGGCAGCACAAGTCTGGCAGCCAGCAAACACTTAGCTATGGGAAATCATACACAGAAATTCAGGCAGGGGCTCTGGCCAATGTCTGGCCCAGATATATTCCAGGCTTAGAAAGTTCTACTCAACCAGCCTGAGACCCAGGGAAATATGGAACTCAGTACTCAGATGTTTCAAGAAAGCTCATTTTCAGTTTCCTGACTTTGTGAATTCTAAGGGAAGGCTAGAGACAGGCACAAAGCACATGGGAACACAGGCTGGGGGTTGGGATGGGAAGCTACAAGGCCTTGCAGGAGAAGCAGCCTATAAACAGCTGTATGAAAATGACACAAGCAGTATGAAGCCCATGAAGGAGAGAGGGATTCGTTACTTTATTCACTGCTGTTATCAAATACCTGACAAACAACTTAAGGAAGGAAGAGTTTATGTCTGCTTATGGTTCTAGGGAATACATTTCATCTTCAAGATGTCTGGTCAAACTGCATCTGCAGTTAGGAAACAGGGCGAACAGGAAGTGAGGCCAGGCTGTAAAACCTCAGTGATTCTCTTCCTTCAGCAAGACTCTACTTCCAAAAGATTCTACAACCTTCCCAAACTGTGCCACCAGCTAGGGACCAACACATGGGCCTATCGGGGACATTTCACATTTAAACCACAACACAGAGCAATTCCCAAGTTGGTACGAAAAGACTCGCTGATGCTGGACAGAACCATCTGTAGTGAGTCCAGCAGCATAGTATATAGCAGCTGCTCCAACAGCTCCTGTCAGTCAACAACTGGTTCCTGTAGAAACACTGCCAGCAAGAGTTAGCTGGAGTGCTGGCTCAGCAGTTAACGGCACTTGCTTACAAACCCTGATGTCCTGGTTTTGATTCCCCAGTACCCACATAAAGCCAGATGCACAAAGTGGCCCACTGCACAGGAGACTCTGGCACACACATGCTCACTCTCTCTGACTGCCTCAAATAAATAAATAAATAAATAAATAAGTTAGCTGGACTGGCATTTGGGAAGGGTGTGGAAAGAGAAGGAAGCAGAGTCATTCAAGGTTAGGAATGAATATACTGCTTAATACTACACTCAAGCATCCGAAACAGGTTGATGAATTCAATCAGGAAGGATCAAGGCTCTATGGATTATAATGAGGATGGAAAGCAAATTCCATGCAAATGAGGTATGAATGATCTCCTTGGATAAGGAAAAGGGAATCTTTATATTTTGAGATCCTGTAAGTAAACCAGTTTATATAATCATTCATTCATTTATTCTATATATACATACTACTTGAGGTCCCTGCTATGCATAGGAACCATGCTGGGCGCAAAAGATTAAAAAAAAATCTTCTTGAAGACACAGGGATTGTAGCTTAAACATTCTTCCACATACAACCTGGTCAAGCATGCTTAGCAAATGACTGTGGCATTGACCACACCAAGGATCTGAAATGGGTTATGGGAAGCAGCAGCAGAACTGAGCACAGGGTAGGTTTTGGATGGGCAGAGAGGTAATGCAAGGACACCACTATAAGCAAAGTTACTCCTATAGCTGTTGGGGGTGAAAGCCTTTGGGGGCCTTTGGAGGCACACCCTGGCTTAGTCTTGGATGGTACCTGACAGCCTGTCAAGAGGGGCTTGGCTTAATGAGTTTCAGGAGGTAGTCCTGATTGGCTATTTGCACATCATGCCCACAGGTTCTTATCATAGACCAATAAATAGCTCCCTGATTGGCAAGGATATATATATATATATATATATATATATATATATATATTCTGTAGCATATCTGCAAGAGGTATGAGGTCTGAGATCTGAGAGAGAATAAAGAGAGAACACGTGTTCTTCCACCCATAAGTGGTGTGTGTGTGTTTGTGTGTGTGGGTTTTATCACTGCCCCCGCAGGCGGTGGGCAGTTACATACAGCAATGTGTGCCATCAGCCTAGTGGCTTTTGGAAGTACAGGGTGAGTTCTGGGAGAAAGAGGAACCAGCTTGGTTTGTGGGGAAAGGGTCTATGGAGGAAAAGGAGGATAAAGCAGCAAAGACCACATGAGAACTCTAAGCTGCAAAGAGGAAGGCAGGGGTAGCTAGTCCTAAATCAAGTACTGTTTGCAACTTCTTCTCTTTTAACAAAAACACTATAAAGAGTGAGTGGCTTAGCCTCACCTACAGAGCTAGTTCAAGGCCAACCAGGGCTACAGGAGACCAAGTCTCGATCCCTACCACTATTATACCAAAAGAAGAAAAAAAAGTTGCTTGAACCTAAAGAAGACAGTGGCAAGAGATAAATCAAAATATTAACAAAATTTGAATGCTGTGGCCCTGCAAGCAGAATGACAGTATTCCTAATTATAGAAAACTAAAACACTACAGGGTTACACAAAACAATACAGTGAAATATCCCAGCTGTCCAACAGGAATGGGCAAGCAACAGCAGAGTGTTTGGGAACACAAATGGACAGTACATTGCCACTTATGGGGAGAAAAGCATGCTATGAGCAAGACGTTTACCAGGATATTATTAGGGGTAAAAATAAATATTTATAAATGCATAGGGAAACTAAGCATGATTTTGTTAGGGGGGGGTGTTTGTTTGTTTGTTTTTTACAATACTAAGGATGAACCCAGGGCCTTGTGAATGCTAGGCAAACATTCTTACCACTGAGTTACATCCACACCCCAGCACCATAACATTTAAAAAAAATTGTGTGTGTGTGTGTGCATGTGTATGTGCGCACGTGTATGTGTATGTGTATGTGTGCATGTGTGTACTGCGTGAGTGTGTGTGTGTTTGTGTACATGTGTGTGCATATGTGTATGTGTGCACGTGCATGTGTGTATGTGTACATGCATGTGTGTATGTGTGTGCATGTGTGTATGTGTATTGTGTGTGCATGTGTGCGTGTGTACGTGTGTATATGTATGTGTGTGTGCATGTATGTGTATGTGTATGGATATGCATGTACCACTGGCATGCATGTTGATGATCAGAGTACAGCCCTGAGGTATCATTCCTCTGTCCTTCGAAGGCTTTCCACCTTCTTTGAAACAGGGAAACCACTTGTTTTGGTCACTGTGAAAGGCCTACAAACTTCAGGATTCTCCTGGCTCCACCTCCTATTGCCATGGGCTTGTGCCACTTTGCCTCAGACTTTATGTGGGTCCTGGGGAGGACCAAACTGAGGTCAGTATGCTTCTAAGCAAGCATCTTTAACTGCTGAGCCATCTCCCCAGCCCAGCCCTTTAAGTTTTGTTTTTTCGTAATTTCTTAATTGAATTAATTAGCAGCTATTTTGTTGGATTCCTTCATGCCAAGCTAGCTACTACAAAAAAAATCCTACAATCCATCTACCTGCCCCTAGAGGACCATTTTTAACCAATGCTTTTGCAAACAAGAAACTGGTTTCCTCTAATTCGATGGAGGGAAGAGAAGTAGATCCATTTATACTCAGTAGCTTCTTACACGGTACAATGTTTAAGCTAACGTGATGTTGTAAAGCAGTGTAAACCACTAGTTTAAAGGGCTCTGGGCCATGTGTCTTAGGGCCTGGTTAACTTGTTGACTATGATGCTAAGTACCTGAGACAGTTTTTCCTAACGTGTATCCTGCATTGAGCTTCCATGGCAAGGCTGCTGGCTACTTCTTCCATCATCCATGTTCATCTTTGTCACAGACCTTGACTCACTGCCACTCAGCATAAAAGTCTCTTTCCCAGGCTGCACTGTAGCTAGACATACTTATAAGGCCATGTTCTAGCCAATTAATGCAAGAAGGGGTGCTAAACTGGACCTCTGGGAAGCTGCTAGAGACTGACTCAGCCACAGGAGCAACTTCTTTTCCTCCTCCTTCAGGCCTGTCCTTGGATCAAATAACTGGTCCTCTCATAGCCAGCCTGGCCCAGGAGACAGTGATGATGGCATCAAATATAGAAGCCAGGAGCTCTAATGACACTGTAGAGCTGCCCTGAAATCCTTTGACTTCTTTTCAAAGACAAATTAATGCATAGCTTATTTCAGTTACTCTCATTAGGCTTTGTTTCTTGGGTTACACACAATGAAACCTAAACTTACTTGCCAATTATATGTTATCATAGGATATATATATATATATATATGCCAACAAACAGCAACGATTATTTTAGTAAGGTGAACAACATAATAAAACATTTTAATAAGTCACTCTTTACTGACTTTATAACTGCTTGATGTTTACCACTACTTTCTTTTTCCCATAGTCTAATTCCTTTTTTTTTTTTTCAGTTCAAAGGCAACTAACATAAAATTCCTGGTATTCTGCCCTCACAGGACAGTGACAAAATCTAACTCTCTAAAATCCCTAATAAAAACAAAGGGAAACAGAAGTGTCCCCAAGTCTACAAAACAAAGAATTTATCACTCCCAAAGTAGAGGAAAAGGGCAAGAAAGCGGTATGACATTTCTAAAATGATTTTCAGGTCATACATACACTGCAGTGAAGTAAGAAAGATGGTGTCATCACGGCTTATATTGGCATATACAATCCTAGGCAGCATCCACCCACAAACTACCAACAGGGAACTACCTCAGCTCACATGTGACATTTGCAGCTGACACCAACATCAGCACCAACCATGCGGTCCCACATTATGTCTTGACATTCTTTAAAATACTACCCTGAAGAAAAATCCACTCCTGCCACAACACACCTCTGAGAACTCCTCACTCTCAAGGAAAGAACTCGAGTGTAAATACAGTGACATTCAGGTCTCCTGCCCTCTCCTACAAACAGCAGAATGCAGCTTATTCCTTCACAAGAGCTTCATTTCCAAAACAAGAATCTCATAAAAGGTAAATCCTTGTATGTGTAGCTTAAAATTATACTCAAATTTAGAATTGTATCAAGAAAATTATAAACTTTTACAATTCTATTATCCTAGTCCACCTTCCTAAAATGGACTCAATTATATAACATTATAGAACTCTGTGTGGTCCTTGAGGATCACAAGGATAAAAGACAAAATTAAAGAAAATTCACCTTCTATATTACATTCCCTACTAGTACATCTGTTGCCTCTTACTCTATCATTCAAAGCAATCTCTAGGTATAAAGTACTCTAAAACAGGTCACCAAAAGTCTGAAATTATCTAGTATTTTTAAAGAGCAGAGTTCTGAAGAAGTGATAAGAATAACCATAAAATCATAGCAAAGAAAAAGAAAAGCATGATTTTACTACATATAACTTAAATATCTATCATCAAATATGTATGTAACCATCTAAACTATTCGCAGAAAGTAAGTGTCCTATTACTAAGAGGGCAGCACAGGGAGAAGAGATAAAGGTAATAAAGGTAGGTTTGGAGAGATGGTTAAGGTGCTTGCCAGCAAGGCCTGGCAACCTGGGTTCGATTCCCCAGTACACATGTAAAGCCAGATGCACAAGGTAGCACATGTATCTGGAGGGCCTGGCATGCCCATCTTCATTCTCATTCTCTCACTCCTTGCAAATAATTTTTTTAAGTAATAAAGGCTATTTTAAAGGAAGTTAGAAAGAATATTTATCTATCTAAGTAGATACACACACACACACACACAAAGCACACCATATATGCTTCTAAAATAAATGTCTAGGGGACTGTGAAGATGGCTCAGCAGTTAAAGGTGCTTGCTTGCAAAGTCTGTTGGCCCAGGATCAATGCCCAAGCTACAAAAAAAATGTGTACATGTGTCTAGCATTCATGTCAAGAGGCCCTGGTACACCAATACACATAAATTTTAAAAAATAAATGCCTGAAAGGATATGCCAAATGAAACAGTTGTTCTCTCTAAAAGAAAGCAGGGCTAGAAAGATGGCTCAGTTTCTAAAGGTACCTGCTTACAAAGCCTGTCAGCCCAGGTTCGATTCCCCAGGTCCCACTTAAAGCCAGATGCACATCGTGGTGAATGCATTTGGAACTTTTCTGCAGTGGCAAGAGGCCCTGGCATGCCTATATACTTTCAAATAAATAAACATATTTTTAAAAAATAAAGGTAAGTACTATGTCAATATTCTCTTTTTTGAATTTTCTAATTTCCCTACAATAGATACTAGTTACATAATTGTAAAATGCATCTTAAAAAGCAAATTTTATAGCTGGGCATGGTTTCACATGCCTTTAATCCCAGCACTTGGGAGGCAGAGGTAGGAGGACTGCCATGAGTTCAAGACCACCCTGAGACTACATTGTGAATTCCAGGTTAGCCTGGGCTAGAGCAAGACCCTACTTGGACAAACCAAATAATAATAATAATGATTTTTTTTAAAGTAAACAGTGGAGTGTTCAGCACTAAGTGAGACATATCTATCACACCCTCCAAGGCTCAGGGACCATTGTGGAAGAGGTGGTAGAAAGAATGTCAGAGCCAAAGGAAGGGGAAGAGTGCTTACAATGCTGTCATCTGAACACAAAGTGGCCTTGATATTCATGACCTCACAGTGGCTGATGGTACCTACACAAGACCTGCATAAAAGTGATGACATCAAAACAGAAGACAAAAATAGTTGGAAAGAAGAAGAGATTCAGTAGAGGGTGGATTTGGGAGAGAGAAAATGGGAAAATGATCATGGCATATTGTCTATATTTATGGAAGCTCTCAATAAAAAGTAAAAATAAATAGAGTCAGGAAAATCCTAAAGTTCTCAGGACAGATAGTCTGGCATTCATAGTTAGCAAAAAACAAGAGACCCTGTTTCAAACATGGATGGTGAAGACCAACACCCCCTAGGCTGGCCACTGACCTCCACATGTGTGCACACTCATATACACAAAGCAGTGTCTCAACAGCATCCACAGAAAAATAAGCCATGTAACAACTCGGAACAAATCAAGAACTGAAGGATTTCTGGGTTCAAAGCAGAAGAAGGCAAAGAGTGAAGTCCTCAGGGCTTATGCTATCCCTCCTCTCTGGGACAGAATGCTCTAAGTGATCCATTTACCATTAGTCAATTGTACCCTCTCCACAGTCAGGTTAGACAAGTGAGAGCACAGTGAAGCATATTCCTAGCCCTCTGATTCAGCCCAGGGAAAAGGCTCTACCAACTTACTATTTAATTATACCTAATGCTTACTTTACAACCCAGTTTATGGAACCTAGGCATCTGATAAACAGTTACTTCTCAGTTCCCTGCAATTAAACACCAGGAGTTATAGAATTAATTAATAGCACCCCTAGGCTACCAGAAAGTCAATATCACCACCAACCAGGTCATGCTCCCTGAACTGACATCATGACCTACACTGCTTACGGTTTAAGTAACACCCTTCTTTTTTTGTGTCTGTCCCCTCTAGTGAGTGCCTCAATCTGAGGTGTTCAGGTAGAATTTCAACAGGTGTTATAGGTTTGCTTACCCATTGTTCCACAAAGGGGACGACCCCTGTTGTTTTTTTACAAGTAAGGAAAAGATTAAATCAAGTTTTTGCCCAGCATATCCGAATCACACATAATATCAGTTCAAAATTGCCCAAGATCCCTGAGATACCTCATTTTTCTCTAAACCAATTCTTCCTGTCACTTATCCACCTCTACATCTCAACTCCAGGACAAAATGTTTTTAAGCAAGGTTCCACTGGGAATCCAAGCACTGAGTCTATGGCCAAGCCAGCTCTCCATACTCACTGTTGCTGGACTTAAGGTCGCGGTGGATGATGGGGACGATTGCCTCATCATGCAGGTAGTTCATCCCTCTAGCAATCTGTACAGCCCAGTTCACCAGGATATCTGGGGGAATCCTTTTCCCAGATAATACTCTATTTAAAGGCCCTCCACGAGCAAACTCCATGACCAAGCAGAGGTTGGGTTCCTTCAGGCACACCCCTCGAAGGGCAATGATATTCGGGTGCTTCAGCATAGCAAACAGCTTGGCCTCTTGGCGAACGTTCTCTATGGTCTGGCTGATGTCCTCATCAGGGTCGTGGCGAGCTGCTTTCACGGCTACTTCATCGCCTATCCAGAAAGCACGGTAGACCTTGCCAAAGCCCCCAATGCCGATGATCTCTTCCAGAGTTAGCTCCGCAAAGTCAATCTCTAATACTGAGAAGAAAACAAGAAGTCAAAATTATCCTGAGCCATTCATCTACTGCATGGATAAACAGAGTATATCATAGGCTTTCTTGTCTCTCCATTACTAAGTAAGCTCCACTAGCATTATCCTCATTGACTAGCAAAGAGTGACTAGGCATCCAATAAATATTCATAAAGTAAGTCCTACTTGGAAAATTAGGAAGAATCCTGTACCAAAATCATCCATTGTAACTAAAGAGAACCCTGGGTCCTTTCTTGAGAAGTAGTCAGCTTCGTTTTATACATGGTGGTAAGAAGTTCACAGTCCAGTATTAAGGGGGACACGAAACAGCCACAGAACACTTTGCAAAGATCTTTTGTAGAAATATGACCAGTGGATAAAGGAAGTCACTAACTCCCACTATGGGACAGAGGATTAAGATGAATGGAGAAAGGATTCTTAAGGACCTCTTAAATGGGCCCTAAAGCAAGAGTAGAAGGGATCTTATCAGACAATGAAGGGGATTAGGCAAAGGACACTGCAGGCAGGGGGAAGGATGTGAGCAAGAACATAGAGCTTGAGAGTACATGAGACGTTACGGCAAGAAACCCACAGCAGCTGGATTGTGTGCACTGGGATAGGAGATAAGGCCTGAGCCTTGTTGGAGGTAGCCAGGTAGCAAAATGCTTTCAAGCCCTTCAGAAGGGATTGAATTTTACACTATAATAGAAGTCATGCACCATTCAGGAGAGTGTTGTCTGCTTTAGAAAGAACACCAACTCTGCAGTCATGTAGAACAGAACCACTAAGGAGACCTATGCAGTGACCCAGGCCTGCTGAGCCTCAGAAGCAGTAAATACGAGGAGTTCTGAATCAATATGAGGGAGTTCCAGGACTTGGTTCTATTAGGACTGGTGCCAGAGAAGTATGGGAGAGGAGCCTCAGAGGAAACTCCTCATTCCAGGAGACATGAGGGTCCCAGCTCAGCCTCTGATACTCATTCTACTTCCCAAATCCAGAGTCTGAACTTAAAAGCACTTCATTATACCTTTAGCTCTGTGTAGAAAGGCTTTCATGGATAGATAAGAGCTACCTACCACTGATTATAAATCTTGGGCTAGATATGGTGCTAAGTGCTATAAGAACACAGTGCTGCTTCATGTTTCTTTCATTAAACCCTATTCTGATTTCATCTTGTGATTTAGACTCATCCCTTAGGTCTAAACTTAAAAATATCAAAACAGAAAGGAGCTACCCAATGTCTTTAAAAAGTGTCAATTTGGGGGCTGGGGAAGATTGCTCAGTGGTTAAAGGTGCTGACTGCTTGCAAAGCCTGATGGCCTAGATTCAATTCCCCAGCCACCCACTTAAAGCCAGACAGACCTACGTTTGCAGTGGCAAGAGACTCTGGCATACCCATACACACACAAACACACGTGTAAATAAATAAATACATACATAGGGGTCAATTTCACAAAGAAACTTCTCCTAACTCCCGGTGGTAGTTTGAATGGATGTCCCCCAGGTAGATTCAGGAGTTTTATTAAAAGATTGTGTCATCTTGGGCAGATCCTAGGGTCCAGCCTTAAGGTGTTACTGGAGGCGGATCTGGAATTCCAGCCATAGGTATGCAGAGAGCAGTCTGATCTCTGCCTGGATTCCCTGCTGTTTGGCTGCTGGAGTGTGCTTGCTTTGGGAGGTGCTGGTGGAGGTTTTTCTCTCTGCTTGGATCTGTAAGCTTCCAATAAATCCCTTCTTCCTCCCATAAGCTGTCTGTTTGGAAGTTCATCCCAGAAAATGAAGCTGACCATGATACCCCCAGACCAAATGAAGTCAAGTTCACATCGACTGCCACTTCTGTAGCAATTTCCACTCTGCAAGACTCATCAAAATTACCATTAGTTAATTATTTGCCGCTGACTGTCACTCAGCTGCACCATGACAGCCACAAGACAGAGATTTGGTCTGTCTTTGCACCACTCAACTCACCATGACCAAACATTTAGTAGGTGACCAACAAAAGTAATATACCTTAGTAAGACAAACCAAATTTAGATCTGCAAAAGAAAAGTGAATTTGGAAATGGACCTTCTGAAACAGAATAACCACACTTTGCCAAAAATAACTAAGAAAACAAAGATATATTTCTAACTTTTGGCAAGATGAAAAGAGGAACTGCCCACTGCTGCCTGATCCCTTCCTTACTTTGCCAGCCCCACCACACCCCCGCTCTCCACTCAGATGCTGGTGGTGCTCAAAAATCTGTTCTTCCTTAATTATAGTACTTCCAATCCTATCTGTGGCTATATTCATTTGTGGTTTGCAATCTGCACAAAGAAAACTCGTAGAAGAAGCTAGATGAGCTGTCTTTAAGTATATGAAAAGTAGAGCCCATCTTGACCTCAAATGTTTCAAATGATATCTCCTTGGGCCTAGAGTGTAGCTCAGGGACAGAGTGCAAATGCTTAGCAGTTGCAAGGGTCTCATTTACATCCCCAATACCACCAAAAAGAAGAGGAAGAGGAAGAGGGGGGAGGGGAGGGGAAAGGGAGAGGGGGGAGGAGGAAGAAGAAGAGGAAGAGGAAGAAGAAAAGAAAGAAGAAAGTCAGATGTAGTGGTGCACGCCTTTAATCCCAGCACTTGGGAGGCAAAGGTAGGAGAATCACTGTGAGTTCAACACCAGCCTGGAACTACAAAGTGAGTTATAGGTCAGGCTGGGCTAGAGTGAGACACTACCTGGGGGAGGGGGGGGAGAAAGAGAGAGAAAGATGGAAGGGAGGGAGGGAGGGAGGGAAAGGAAGAAGGGAAGGGGGGAGGGAAGAAGGGGGATATAGGGAAGGAGGGAAAAGGGGGAAATTACTGTCTCATCTGGCAGCCTTCCTGAAGAACAAATGAAATGGTAGATACTGTAGACTAGCAATCACCATGCATTCCAAAATCTTCATAGTATACATACTTTTCAGTACTAGAGAGGTTGAAAGCTAAAAACTACATATCCCAGACTCCTTTACAGCTAGAGTTCTGGATATGAATTAAGCCAAGTAAGACACATAAGATGTGCAAGGCAGAAGAGAGGTGAAGACCATCTTCTGGCAGCTTCTCCTGGCAAGCATGACTGTCTGCAACAGCATGAAATGTCTAGTCACTAGGTCTGCAGAGGTGGAAGAGAATGTGTTCATGGCAAAGCAGTTGCTTAATCTCCAGGCTGCAGACATGACAGGATGTTCTTGAAGTCAACATCTTCAGTGACCGCTCCAGAGTGAGCCTGCCCTATTAGAGCAATGGCAGCTTGCCTGGTTAAGCCAGCTCTGCAGTGTTCTGGGAGCTCTTCCCATAGGTCCAGCTGAGAGCCTCTTCTCCCAGCCCTTCCAACAATTCTGCAAGCACCTAATTTCCTGTGCTGAATCCCTTCCTCGCTTAAAATAGCTTGAATTTTTTGCATCCTAAAAATGGTTTCTGACTAATTACTAATCTTTGCCTGATGTCATCTGTATGAATGAGAAAACATGCCTACATTAAAGAGAGACTTGAAGCCCCTTTGAAGACGTATGTATGTTAAAATTCTCCTTGGTCTTGGAGGATAGGAACATTCCTTTTCTTTCTTTTTCCCTAACAGCAGTTACACTGATGAAAAGCTATAAGTTGTACCTCTACTATAAATTGTATTTACCATTTTATTTCCTCAATAGAAACTTTGAATGAACTATTGCATTTCTCTTATACTCTGCCTTCTTCCCTTTGGTCTGAAGCATAATTGTTAATACACAGTAGGTGTTCAATGTTGATTTAAATATCTGAGGGTGTAAAAGAGATGACTCCAGTCTAGGGTGCTGAAAGAACAGCTCCTCCAGTGGCACATCTTGGGGCCAGAAGCCCTCAGTGAGAAAGGGAAAGAAATAAACTCTTTGAATAGAAGGTTAACAACTAGCTTTTCCCTGGCTGTAATGCAGCCATCCTTGAAGAGAAGTATGGAACTCAGCTTTCCAACATGAAAAGACAACATAGAAGGGGGAGGAGGGACTTTTCATTGTCCTTCCTTGCTAAGAAGTACCAAAGTATAGGTTGTTAGGAACTATACCCTCAGTTGCAGCAGAGAGTTGGCTCTCCTTCCTTTGCTGTTCCAGTCAAGACCTGGTTTCTAGCAAAAATCAGGTCAACTTGCATTCAGCACATGTTTTTAGGTTCTGTGGGAGGATATTTCCAGGAATATCAAGAACAAAACCTTATTTCATTCTGGAATCCAAGATGTTATTCCCTCTTGATTTTATGCTTGGAGACTGAATGTAGAGGTACATCATGGTGGATTTTTGGATAAGTGGATGATATTCTTTGCTCATTTTTAAAATCTTATATACATAATCAGGTATAGTGATGTATGCCTGTAATCTGAGCACTCAAGAGACAGAAGCAGGAGGGTTATAAATTCAAGGTTAGTCTGAGCTACCCATAGTGAGACAATAAGTAAATAAAACACCTATGTACATATAAAACTACACCCTTATATTTGCAATGGGTTTAGGAAAATAAGTATAAATTAATGCTGACCTTATTAATGTCCTATTTGCAAACAAGACACAATCCTTGTGAAAGAGGAACTTTTTAATACCTAGGACTATATCTCCCAAGATGACAAATTTGAAGCTTTACATGTTTTTATCATTCGCCATAATAAAGAGGATGGTTGGGCTCCTAGGTTATAAATATATTTATCATTCATGGAGAACTACGCCCTAATACCTACACTAGAAGGGATACAAAAAATAACATAAATGTAAAATGCTTTATAATATCATACTATTCCAGTCTTTCTTTGACAAGATTAATTTCTTCTTCTGTTTTGAATAAAGCTTGACAATTTTTTTTTCACTTGGAAGCAAGACTTAAAAATTATAGTAGTCCCAGGCTGGTCTCAGCACTTGAGAGGCAGAGGTAGGAGGATTAATGTGAGTTCAAGGCCACCCTGAGACTACATAGTGAATTCCAGGTCAGCCTGGGCTAGAGTGAGACCTTACCTTGAAAAAGCTACCTACCTATCTGTCTGTCTCTCTATCCTAAACATTACAACTTGACTTGACTATTATCATCCAGAATAGAACTTTATAATACAACCCCCCAAGAGTGAGTGGGAGAACTAAAGGGTAACTATGGACAGAGTCATCAGTGGCTTCAGTTTATTCCAAGTCTTTAAAGTCAAGACTTTGTAAACCATCTTTGTTTCCTGAGTGACACTAACTGAACTGGTGAACAGGGTTCAGAGATGAGAGACACTCCTGACTTTTCAAAGCACTCTACTGGAACTTTACATTTATGTCACCAGCCTCCTTCACAGAACTCATATCCCTTGGTACTTAATACATCCATCTATCACTCACCAAGTACTCAAGAATGACCAAGAATTTAAAAAATAAATAAGAATGAATGATCAAGAATTAATGCCAATCACAAGTGAGGTCAGATTAGAACATTTACCTGGACATTCAAATGTTCTGTTCATCAAGTCAGTTCTTTTGACAAGTACCTCCCACATAGGTACTACTCAGGAATCTACTCTATACAAGGTTAACTTCTGTTACAATAAAGATAAGTCCTGGTCCCCTTCAAGGAATCAGTTCCCAATGTCGCACACTGCTGACATATCTGTTTCTCTGTAGAAAGGTTCTCAGTCCTACTCATTCCTGACTGCTATGACATTGGGGAGCATGAGGCTTTGAAAAAACTACACTGTTCATGAACTTCACACAGCTCTAATACTCTCACATTAACTATCCCTAATATTAAAATCCTGAAGCTCCACTCACAAGAACCTCAAATTCTGACTTACATTTAAAACCGTGGTCTTGTCTAACATATCAAACTATTCTCATGCCTTCCAACATATGGTCAAGTAAATTTTCAACACTATTTCAAAACAGTAAGCCAGTACCTCTGACTGGCCTTCATCTTTACTAAAACCATTACTTCTCTCCCCTCCCCCAAAAAAATGTAGTGCCCAGAAACAATCTAAAGTAACTTGCCACCTCAAGGCATTATAAAGGAAAATGTAGAAATAATAAACTTTAAATAGAAGAAAACTAAGGATTTTGATGTCAATTTGGAAGTCACAACATAGAAAAGTAGAGTAGAAAAACAGGGGAATAGTTATGATTTTGACATTAATTGCTGGTATTTAAATACTCCTCTTAAAGTAACACAATTGTTCAGGTGAAAATAACAGACAATTGTTACCAATGAAAAGTTAAATGTAAATATTCAAAGTTGGATTTTGGTAATGATTTTTAAAATTCAACTAAGATGTAGAGTATACAAATTAAGGAACAGATGTAACAAATACACATTAGAACTGCTGTTAACAGGTTAGTTATGAAAAGCTGCAAATATTGTAACTAACAAATATTTTCATCTTCTTTACCAACCAAGTATATATAAATGATTATGGAATTCTAATGGCAGTTTAACTTCTTTGAAAAGAAACAAAGGACATTTCGTTATGGGTGTAAAACAGGGGTGTCCTGGGAAACTGCTAAAAACCAGGTCACTGGGAGAAAGGCCCTGGGAGGGAACCCTGGCCTGACCCTCCAGAGATTTGGCCAATTCCAAATACAGGCAAGGAACTAGGGTGAAAGGGAAAATGTACAGTCTAGAACAGTATGGCTGTAAGGGACAGGGACTTAGCCCCTGTACCTTGTCCTTAAATTCTTAAAAGGGAATGACACTTCACCTTGCTTACTTCTCCACTCACGACTTGCCTCCCCCCCATAACCTTCCTTAACACTTAACATATTATTCAGGGAGACTCCTACAAGTACAACTTTGAGGTACAAGATAACGATCCAAGAAATCAACACGATATTTGAAAAGCACTTCAATTCTTAGGATCACACATGCTTCCGGGACTTGTGAGCCAGCCCAGCCCTGCGGGGGAAACACCTCCAGCTCACAATTCAAATACCTTTAAGAGGCGGGGTCAGGCCACAGAAAAGGTCAGCAAGGTTCTAGATTGGGGGACTAAGGTTATGGATGACAGTCATCATCCATAAACCTGAAACTTCCAGACCTGGAGGGGCACATGGGGGAAGGGGAAGGGGCTGGCAAGTGGGGAGTGAGGGGCATCCGAATGCGGAAAGCGGGTGTCGCTGCGGAGATTAAGAAGCCTATGGGTTAGAGGCAGGGCCCTGCGGTGTATCCAAGACCCACCCCCGCGGCCCACCATTCCCCGACCCCATCCCACCCAGCTCCCGGATCTTACGCTGAATGGGTGGGTAGCAGCTGGGGTCCTCGCCGCCGGGCTGGCAGCGGCTGGAGAAGGCGCTGCGCGAGGTCACGTAGTTGCTGGGGAAGATGCCCACGCGCTGGTTCAGCTGCCCGGTCCACCAGCCCTCGTCGCCGGACACCTGCGAGTCCTTGGACAGCACCTCCACCACGTCGCCCAGCCTCAGGGTCAGCTCGTCCTCGCCCGCCGCCTCGTACTCGAACACGGCCGTCCAGTAAGGCAGCGTGGTGTCGGAGCCCAGCTGCTCCCCGGGGACGGCCGCCGCCGCCGCCGCCTCCTCCTCCTCGTCCTCCTCCTCCTCGGCCCCGGCCCCCGATCCCACCTCCCCCGGCGGGGCGGCCGCGGCGGCGCTCGCCAGGCAGCCGAGAAGCGCTCTGGAGGGCTCCATGGAGCGGCCGATCCATAGGGTGCGGGGCCGCCGTCGCCCGCAGGAGCCGCCGCCGCCTATTGTTCATGCGGCTCCGCAGCGCTGGGGAGGGGGGACCCGCTTCCCCCCGACGGCCGCCGCAGGTAGGGCCCGGGCCGGCGCGGGGCAGCGGGCGGGGCGCGGCGGGGCGGGCGCAGCCGGCGGGACCACGAACGCAGGGAGCGCGAGCGTCGACCTCAGCTGAGGGGCGCGGCGGGCTCGAGTCCCAACCCACCCCCGAGGGCGGCCCCGCCAACCTCAGCGCTCGTACCTGCTCGCCAGGCCCCGGTGCCCGCCGCCGCCCGGCCGCTCCCCTCCGCGCCCCGCGCCCCACGCCGCCGCCGCCCCGCCCCCCCCGCACGCCCAGGACCACCTGACGTGAGCCTGGCTCCGCCCCAGCCCTGCAGATCCGAGGAGGGGGCGGGGCCACGTCACCCGCCCCGCCCCCTTACGCCAGCACGCCTTCCCATTGGCCGCAGCCACCCGGTCCACAGGTTTCTTTCGTCCGTCACTTCGCAGGTCCGGCTCCGCCCCCTGCGCCTCGCAAACCACGCCCCCTCGTCGGCTTCCCGGTTTGCAAATCCCCAGGTCGAGCCAGCGCTCTCTCCTCATTGGTCCGCCGCGGCTCCAATCATTGGTCCGCGGCACCTGTCCATTTCCTGAGGGAGAGTTGTACACCTCGCGGCCGCAGGAGGCTCGGGCCTCATTGGGTGCGTGAGGAAGGAAGGGCGGGTCCCCAAGGTAACGTGGAGTGTTCATTCAAACAGACGAGGCGGCGGGGTGCCCGCGCCTTTGTCTGCGGTGGGCAGGTGAGGGACTCTCCTGCGCCCCGGGGTCTCCATCCTGAAGGGTTGTTGATTTTTGGTTTTTGGAGGTAGGGTCTCCATCTAGCCCAGGCTGACCTGGAATTCACTCTGTAGTCCAGGCTGGACTCGAACTCACAGCGATCCTCCCACCTCTGCCTCCCCTCCCGAGTGCTGGGCCACCACGCCCGGCCTGGAGGGGCTTGAACTTGAACGTGGGCAGAGAAGCCTGGAGGTGCATCCCTCGTGGAGATGACATCTCGGTGGATTCCTCCCTTCTTGGGTCTGTCTTTGCCCACGTCCCACCGGGTGGGCGCCACGCACTCCCACCGGTCAGCTGCCTAGGGAAGGAAGCCTTTCAGAACCATTGGAACTGCCCCGCCTTCTAGACCTTCACCTGGGCTCCAGGCCTCGGGGTGCTCTCTGTGGAATTGCAGCAAGGATCATGGCGATGTCTGTAGAGATCAGATCAGAGGGACAAGGGCTGACCTTTTGTTAACACCCCTCCCCAAACATTTAGAGAGAGCCAGGTAATAGACCTTCTGTGCCTGTAATCCTATCCTCTTCGCTGATATTTCCAAGCAAGCCCGTACTGCAGGATCTGGTCTGATATTAGCAAACTGTCTTACCTTTTTGCGAGGCAGCTTCACTAATTATAATTTTGGTTTTCTTGAGACCAGTATATCCCTATATAGCCCAGGCTGGTCTCAAAATTTGCAATCCTGCCTCTGCCTACCAAGTATTATTACAGGTGTGTGCCACCATGCCCCGCCTATTTTCGATAATTTTAGTTTGATGTTGATTATTGGACAAACTGGAACAATTTGGAAAAAAATAACCAGGCTGCATGACTTTACGCTAGTGCTTAACGCTGTCATTCTGAAGGGAGAGTGTGTTCCACAACTGGACAGCCTGTGGTTTGTAGGTGAACGTGGCCGTCATGTAAACCTAAGCACCCTGTACATAAGAAGAGTGTGAGGTGGTGCTGTTCAAAAGAGCACCCAGACTAGGTCCTGAAGGAGGGTCCCTAGAACCGTGTTGAGTTCCTAGTGCTGATAGGGTCTGTGATTGGAAAGGATCACATGACTCTTAAATTCTCTAGGTGGTAAGACAAAACCATTCCACCTGCAAGGAAAAGAGGGAGGGAGGTACTTCATGTTTAATAATTTTAAAAAAAATCACAGGATAAACAATATGTTCTTGATTAAATTTATAGGGAAAATGAGTTTTACATACTGGATGAAGAGACAAGAAAAGCTATACAGAAAAATGTGGGTGGTGGGTCTCCTCGGGTAGTGGGATTATGAGTAACTGGGAATCTTGTTTGTTTGCTTCTCTGTAATTTTGTATGACCTACAATATAGTTTTGTGGGCCCCCTCCCCACCTCTTCCCTGGGAGGGGGAAGAAGACAATAGTCCATCCCTGAGGAATAGGAAAATTAACTCCCTACACAACTGACAATGTGCAACGCCTTAGCATGTGTTTAGGATCTCATGAAGAGTCACTCACCAAACATTCCAAAGTCACTTGGTAAATATTTGTTGAATGGATAAGTGCCAGGAATTAAACGAGGAAAGATCCTTCAGACCAAAGTTGCCTGGCATGGCTTTGTGGAAGAGGTAAAAACAGAAGTGGTCCTGGAGGAGTGTAGGGTGTGTTCAGGAAAATTGTGGAAGGGTGGGTGGGTTTGATGGGCATAAAAGGATGAGAAAGAGTTCTGTCAACCTAAATTGAGAAAACTGTAAAGGCCCTGGCAATGACTTGATTCACCCTGGTAATTATGTAATTGATCACTTGTAATTATTTCATGCCAAAGGTGTTTGCCATAAGGGCAGAGACCTGCCTTTCTTGTTCCTCACAGTGTTCCCAGCATCTGAGACAGCCTGGCACATAGCTGTCTCTGGACAGTCACACATGATGGTCGACTTGGCTACCAGCCTAGGAAGTCTGGATTTGCTTAGGCAGATAAAAGGTTGTCCCTGGGAGGCTTAGAGTGAAGTGTGAGGTGAGCAGCTGCTACCTTTATGCAGACTGGACTAGATGCAGAGTGGATGCCGTGCTGAATCTGGGATGTGAGGGATGCATGCAGCTAAATTAGGAGAGAAAACAGAAGCCCTGGAAGTGGGGATTAGTGCCATGAGTAACAATGCTAGAAACTCCAGTCAGAGAAGAGAGGGAAAGAAAAAGAAGGTCAGGTTCTAAAAAACTCAAAACCCAAAAGCAATTAATGGAATTTTCCCACTATTAGGTTCCTAAGTAGGGAGATGACAGACCATTCCAGAAAGGAATGGTTCTCTACCACAGTGGAAGGAATAGCGCAAAGCAAGGAGAGAACAGCGGCAAACCATGATAAGAGTCAGTACTAAACTGAGGGCAGAAGATCATGGAATCTCCTGGCTGAATCCCTAAAAAAATAATAAAATAAAAAGTTCTGGGCTGAAGAAGTGGCTTAGCAGTTAAGGCGCTTGCCTGCAACGCAAAAGGACCTGAGTTCGATTCACAAGTGCCTATGTAAAGCCAGATACACAAGAGGGCGCATGTGTCTGGAGTTCATTTACAGTGGCTGGAGGCCCTGGTGTGCCCATTCTCTCTGTCTCTGTCTCTATCTCTCAAATAAATAAATAAAATAAAATAATAAAGTTCTGTGTTCAAGACAAGTTTTTGACACTGTTTCCTCACTTAAAATGGGTATAATAATACTTATAGAATATAAAAATATAATGTTTTATGGGTGTTTTTAGGGTTAAACAAGACAAGTCACACAGAAGCGTGCTACTTAACACCAGTAAGTAGTTAATACATCTTCTTTTTCCTTTTTTTGTTCATCACCCTCACAACCATTGTTTTCTTGCACCTTAGAAAACTGCAGAGGCCTCCTGACTGGGAACTGAACCTTGTGGTTTTTCAAAGAGAGAGTGAGGAGGGAGGGAGAAAGTACAAGCAGTAAGGCCTTGGATGCTGGTTGAATTTAAATTTAAATTTGAATTCTGATTGATGCCTATAGACAAGTTAACATCCATGTGCTCTGGTCCCTTATCTGGAAGTCAGGGATAATAATGGGATATCTCTGATGTACGCTTTATGCTTAGCACAGATACTAGCACCTAGTTAGTAATATTAGAGCCTAAAATATGATCAAGTGACCACCAGCCTCCCCTTGGTTCATCTGGGGAACATGTTATTTTATTTGTGTTGGCATAGATTTGTTGTACATGGGTTTCAAGTATATCGTTTACTTTGACCATATTCACTACTCACTTCTCCCTTCTAGTCTTCCTTCCTCTAGTCTCTCTTCTGCTTTTAGGTAATGTATATAGAGGTGGTGTTAGGTATCTAAATAAAATCTAGGATCCATTGTGCTATATTTGTCTTTCTGAGTCTAGCTTCTGCTTATGTGGCCTCCGTTTTCCAGCAAATGATATGACGGCATTCTTTATGACTAAATAAAACTCTGCTGTGTATAAATCCCATTTTCTTTATCCCCTCTTCTGTCACTGAATATCTAGGCTGATGCCATAAATTAGCTGTGGTGAATAGTGAGTGCCACAGTAAACATGGATGTGTACCGACGTAGAGTCTTTTGGATGTTCACCCAAGAATGCTCTAGCTGGGTGCTATGGTAGTTCTATTTTTAGTTTTACAAAGAATCTCTATGCTGATTTCCAGTGTCTGGACCTATTTGCATTCCCTTCAGCGGTGCATAATTGGGGAACATTTTAAGTTAGTACTTTGGTACTGAAACACCTCAAGCAGACCTTGACCTTTTTATAAACAAATTCATCATCCAGAATTTCACACCTGATGCCATTTCAGGAAAGAAGCACCTAGTTCCTAAATCATAAATTCCCTTGACCTCAAGTATGATTGGAGGCAAAAGCCTTCAGAGGGTGTGAGTAGTGAATATTGTCAAAGTAAACGATATACTTGAAACCCATGTACAACAAATATATGCCAACACAAATAAAGTAACATGTTCTCCAGATGAACCAAGGGGAGGCTGGTGGTCACTTAATCATATTTTAGGCTCAAATATTACTAACTAGGTGCTGGAATCTGTGCTAAGCTGATGGGACCGGAGTTTGGAGGCGCACAGGCCCAGGTCCAACTCCTGATCAAGGAGGCATAATTCCGGTGAGGTGTTTCCCTCTCCTGAGCCTGTGTGTCACTATTCCTAAAGAGAAGGTATGTAAAATGGGACTGCTATAAGGGCTGGCTGAAATAAGGGGTCTCCCAGCAGCACTTAATATATAAGGACACAATTTCTAAATTATCTTATTTCAATTGGTAGTATTTTAATTTCTGTCTTCTGAGAATGCTGCTTGAAACATCCCAATGGGAAGAAATCTTCCCTCATTTTTTTGCCACTCTCCTATGAAAACCTCGGTTCAGAAAAGGAACAGATTCTATGGGATGTTTAGAATGGTGGTTCCCTGGAGAGCTGCATTGAAGAATGACCAGAGCCGTTCATCAAGCAGTGAAGGGTAAATGGGATTTCTGCTTCATCCAGATGCATGGCAGAATGAGCCCCTGGGACAGTCGCTGTGAGTTTATACCACTGGGCCCACAAGGACTTCAGTTAAGTCTTTCAGCCAGGACCCTAAGTCAGCCCAATCAAAAGAAGAGAGATTCCATTAAAGAAATTATCTCTATAATTGGTTTTTATGACATAGATGTAATAACTGGGGAAATAATCGCACAGAGTGAAAAAAGTTAAAGCTCCATCTGTAGTAATTTAAACAGAATTTTTAATTTGATAAATCTAGAAAAAGATTTCCTAATTTGGTGGAAAATAATGTTCATCAGTTTTATTGGAAGATCTATATTGAAATGGGAAGCCGGGCGTGGTGGCGCACGCCTTTAATCCTAGCACTCGGGAGGCAGAGGTAGGAGGATCACCGTGAGTCCAAGGCCACCCTGAGACTACACAGTGAATTCCAGGTCAGCCTGGGCTAGAGTGAGACCCTACCTCGAAAAAAAAAAAGAAAGAAAGAAAGAAAGCAATGGGAACAGCAATGACCTCCTATCTGGGTGATGGGATTAGAGAGGATTGTCTGCTTTGTCCTGTACTATTTAGCGTTTCTGCTTTTCCTTTGTGCATGTATGTGACAGACATGTGTGGGCACATGTGTGCAGGTGTCTGCTCAATCACTCTTCCTTTTATTTACTGAGGCAGGGTCTCTCATTTGAACCCAGATCTTGCCAGTTCAGCTAGTTGAGCTCTGCGTGTTTCTGCCTCCCAGAGGGAGTGCTGGATTGCAGGCTGGCCACTTGGCCTTTCTGTGGGTGCCGAGTCCTCACATTTGTACGGCAAGTGCGTTACCCACTGAGCCATCTTCCCAGTCCCTACTTAGCATTTTTTTATTTTTATTTATTCATTTTCAAGCAGAGAGAGAGAGAGAGAGAGAGAGAGAGAGAGAGAGAGAACACCAGGGCCACCACCTTGTGGGTCTGGCTTACGTGGGACCTGGGGGATTGAACCAAGGGCCTTATGCACTGGAGGCAAGTGCCTTAACCGCTGAGCCATCTCTCCAGCCCTACTTAGCATTTTCTACCATTAAAATATACAAAGTGTCTAATTAGAAAAGTATGCTAAGCGCAGAAAGACAAATACCACATGTTCTCACTTTATGTGTTCTCCAAAAAAATTGAACTCAAGAAACAGTAAAGTGATGGGAAGCTGGAGACTTGGAAGATTGGGGAGCTGTCAGTCAACGCACAACATCTCAGCTAGAGAAGAGCAAAAGATCTAAGAGATCTGGCAAGCTTAATAGCAATGTGTTTTATACTTGAGAATTGCTGAGAGTCTACTTTAAGTGTTCCCACTGTGAGTAAATAAATGCGCAAAGCAAGCATACATTAATTAGTCTGATTTAGTCATTCCATGAAGTGTCCATACAGCAAAATGTTGTTCACTATAAATCATGCAACTCAAAAGGAATAGTACATTATTGGTAATTATAAAATGCTGTAAGCCAGGCATGGTGGCACACACCTTTAATTCCAGCACTTTAATCACAGAAGGTAGAAGTAGGAGGATTGCAGGGGGTTTGAGATCACCCTGAGACTACATAGTGAATTCCAGGTCAGCTTGGGGTAGAGAGAAAAAGAGACCCTACCTCGAAAAACCAAAAATAAATAAATAAATAACAATGAAACATTGTAATGGGGCTGCAGATAGCTCAGTTGTTAAAGGCAGTTGCTTGCAAAGCCTGAAGGCCTGGGTTCGATTCCCCAGTAGCCAAGTAAAGCCAAATGCACAAAATGGCACATGTGTCTAGAGTGTGTTTGCAATGGCTGGAGGGCCTGGCATGCCCATTCTCATTCTCTCTTTCTCTTTCTATCTCTTTACTTGCAAATAAATAAGTAAAAATTAAAATTAAAACATGACAACTGGAAAAATAGTGGCAATACTTCATACGATATGATCACAAATTTGTGTGGTATCACAAGCTTAGCTTTCTGAGTCGAGTGATAGAATATGGGTATCTTTTCTTGTTTCATTTTACTGTTTTCCATGCATGTATAATAAGCATGTAAGGGAAATAAGGAACCACAAAATAACTTAGTGTTTTGTGCTAATGAAATTAATTCACAGTGACAGTGTCATTGTTAGCTGGAGAGATGGTGGAGAAAAGACAACCATTGAATCAAGAGTGATACTAGTAATATAATTAACAGTGATGATAAAAGCTGTTATTAAAAAAATAACAAAAGCAGGGCTGGAGAGATGGCTTAGCAGTTAAGGCCTTTGGACCTGAGTTCCATTTCCCAGGACCCACATAAAGTCAGATATACAAGGTGGTGCATGTGTCCCTCTGTCTGCCTCTTTCTCTCCCTCACTCTCTCACATAAATAAATAAATAGAATATTTTTAATTAAGTAAAAGCAGGCTTGCTGGGTGTCACGGGATTCACACCCTTTATACTTATCAGAGCTTTAAAGGTACTACATTCATTCCCTAGGCCTCCAGCCTCAGGGAGGCAATGCTGGTGATGGTGTGTAGACGAATGGGTGCCTTATTTAGCCAGGTGTGACATCCCTCACCTAACATTGACAGGTCTTCCTTTGATTCTTCAGTTTTTCTAACCATCTTTAAATTGTGTTGATAAAAAAGCTTTAGTTCAAACTTACTGCTTTGGATATGAGGTGTATGCCTTCTTACTTATATAAAGCTATATTAATTCAAAGGTTTTTTTATTTCCTATTTAACAAACCAATAAAATATGATGAATTGGCATCTCTCACCGTGGTCCATGTACATATTTTACAGGACCTGCAGCTGTGGACTTGGCTCAGCAACACCAGACAATAGTAGACAACTCTGCCACCGTGTGGTGCTGAAGAGTGTGGCGCCTTTTGGGTTTTTTGTTTTGTTTTGTTTTTGGCCTCCCATTTAAAAAATCTCTAAGTAACCTTAGCAGTCATTAGGTGGCACCCTTCCGTGAGTGTGGAAGTGAAGACCTAGACAAGAGATGCTGCTAACAGCGAGAACAACATCTTCAGACATTTTCCGACAGCAACAGCTCCCGGTTTTTCAAACTAACTCAGGGATGTCTGAAGGGAAATGGAGAGCGAGATACTCAATTGCAAAAGAAAGAAATCAAATTCCAGGCATGAAAATGACTTACGAATGGGTCTGCAGCTAATTTCAAGCCCGTTGTTTTTTATTGTCCCTGTCCAGTTGCCATGGTCCAAGGAGGAGACACACAAACCTTAGAGAGGGTTGAATGCAAAAAGGAAGAGGGGGGTGGAGGAGGTGGCATTTTAGACAGCACTACAAGTCAGAGTGGCCAGAGAAGGCCTTTTGACAAGGACTTTGGGTTAAGGCCCACAAGAGGGCTGGGGGGAGAGAGCTCAGCAGTTAAAAGTGCTTGCTTGCAAAGTCTGAAGGCCCAGGTTCAATTCCCTAGTACCCATGTAAAGCCAGATGCGCAGAGTGGCGCATGCACCTAGAGTTTGTGTACAGTGCCAAGAGGTCTTGGCATGCCAATTTATCTATCTTCAAAAGAACTGAAGAGCCCACCACGACTCAGGGAACTGAGCGGAAGAGGGGGCGGAAAGATTGTGAGAGCCGTGGTGGGGGAGAATAGCAGAGACCTGGCAACCCTCAGTAACTACACACTTGAGACATGAGAGCCCGGCTGAAGAATAAGCTATGCATGGTCCCCTACTACAAAGACTGATACAGACGGCCCACGGAGGAGGATATCCAGCTGACTGGGGATGGGGAAGGGGGGCAACGGGTATTGGGGATAACAACTCATGGTTCGCCCACTAAACAATGTAACTCATTATGAACAATTAAAAAAAATACAAAAAAAAGAACTGAAGAAATCATCCTTACAGGTATGAGGGAAAATATTCAGACAAGTTTTGTGTAGCAGTGCAGAGGCCCTGGAGCAGGAAAATGCTTCAGACAGGAGACAGATGAAGAACTCAAAGCTAGTAAGGGCCACAAGAGGAGATGGGGTCCAGTTCATGTCAAAGGAGGTCCTTGGCTTTGTCTCTTACAAGGGTAGGCCATCAAAGAGCTTTAGCACAGGAGTGGTGTGGGCGTGGCCAGCTGCTAGGTTCACAGTGGACTTCAGAAAGCAAGGGTAGGAGACACGCTGTTCAATAATGCTGTTGAGATAAGAGCAGACTCAACAAGGGAAGTAATGGTGGGGGGTAAGAATGAAGCTGGGCAGAATCTCAAGATGTACTTCAAAGGTGCACCAAACCAGTCTTGCTGATGAAGCAGAAAGGGGCCAAAAGAAAAACAGGAGTCTAGGGTGATCCCAAGGTTTGGGGGCCAAGCACCCAGAATCTGGCTCTGCCATTAATGGAGAGTGGAGAGGCACTGATCTGGGGGAGACGCTCAGCAGTTTAGTGTTGTGTGCTAAACCCGAGATAACTGTTCATCCCTCCAGGGAAGAGATCGCTCTTCAACCCCCAGCTAGGGATGTTAGGCCAGTAGCTGATTGTGTAGGTCTGGAGCTCAGCCAAGAACTGTTAAATAATAACACTGCACTCAGGGAAGACATTGACTCCATAAAATTAATATGGGCACAATAATTAGAAAACTCTCCTAGTCAAATGATAAAAAATACTTTCTATTTTAGCATGTGGTTTTTCATATTTCTCCTTCAAAGAAGTGTTTTTAATGGCTCTGTCCTCCTGGCTGAAAGCTGTTTTCTTTTTTGCTCATAGACAAAAGTCATGAGACGACTGTTACTGGTTAGACTTCTTTGCCTGTCATCTGAGCTGCTGGATAGAGCCTTGTGCTCACACGTCATGTTTTACTGAAGGTGGAAGACATCCATCTGAAGACTTCTTTACAGGTGCGGTTGCTTACGACTGTGTGATCGATCCATCTCTGTCCTGTTTTGTTACCCAGGGAAGCAGAGTAACAGTTTCCCGAGAACCAGGCAGTATGAGGATATGGACACATGTGTCCTTAATTAGTAACAAAGACAAAGCTGCCCATCTACCAACTCTACCACTGATCTAGTAGTGTCCAACATTCAGACAGCATTGACAGTTCAAGAAGTACTTTTACAAACATAGAAGCACCATTCTGGAATTAGATTGCCAGGGTTTATCCCAGTTCTGCTATGACTTGCTATGGGATCTAGAACAATCTACTTAACGTTCTGTTAAACCTCTTCAAGCACAAAATAGGGATTTAAAAAATTATATATATCTCCTAACATGGTTTTAAAGGTTTAAGAGAGTCGATACATACACAGAGCTAACAACAGTGCCTAACAGCACACTCTCAATAAAAGCAGACAGGATTGTACTACCCCCAAAGTCCTATGCAATAGGTATTCTATTAACCATCTTTACTGAGGAGGAAACTGGGCTCAGATGATGGTAAACAGTCATAAGCAGAGCACACTCAGTCACAGGTGCCTGCTTCTCATAGGCTTTCTGAACTGGGAATGTGCAAAGGGTTAAATGCCACCCCTGCCCCCCATGCACACACACCACCCTGGAATTCATGTGTTAGAAACTTACTCCCCAGAGTCACATGTTAATAGCATTTGGAGATGCCAGGCTGGATTAGTCTACTCATACATAGGTTGTTGAGGGAGAGGCTTTGCTGTAAACGCCAGCAGTGTACACCACACTTACTGACTCCCTAAGTGATGCTGTGTACTACCTTGGTACACTTCAGAGTCTCCACCAGTCAGAAAAATTCACCATGTGTGGATGGCTCATCTTGAACTTCCCAGCTTCCAAAAACACATGCACATATATATGCATTTGTCATTTTGGTTTTTCAAGGTAGGGTCTTGCTCTAGTCCAGGTTGACCTAGAGTTCACATTCACTCTGTAGTCTCAGACTGGCATTGAATTTATGACGATCCTCCTACCTCTGCCTCCCAAGTGCTGGGATTAAAGATACCACACACAGCTAACCTTTATTCTTTCAAGATTACTCAACTTGTGGTATTTGCTTATAGCAACAGAAAGTGGGTTAGAAATACATTTCTTTGGAACATGCTGGTTTGTGTTAAATATACTGGCCTGAGGTTTAGGAGTCTCTCTGCTCACTGACCATGAGGGAAAGAGGGAGCCCTTTGTCTCTCTCAGATGGGTATATCTTCTGGCCCAGGTGAGCCAGAAAGACAGCTGGTTGGTCTGCCTTTGGCCAATCACAGTTTCAAGATTAGGTTTGAGTTCTAGTAAGAGACACCTCCCACTCAAGGGGAGGGAGTCAGGCAAGGCAAGAGATAAGTGGAGTCTGCAAACATTAAGTCCAAGGACACTCTTGGTCACTTTTGGGGTTCCAATCACCCCAACCAGTCACAGTTCCATCATGGCAGGGAAGGCATGGTGAGGGGAAGGCTAGCTGGTCATATTAGTCCACAGCAAGGAAGCAAAGAAGAAACAGGAAGTGAGGCTAGGTTATAAATCTCAAGGCCCACCACAGTAACCCACATGTGTAGTGCTGGAAGGTGCTACATGAGCTGTCAGGGGAAATAGGCCAATGACATTTTGAGAAAGCAGAGACCACCTATATACAATACAGACTGATGTCATGAGAATGCTGAGCACACTGCTATCTGAAAGAGACCAGCAAGTCAAGAAGTGCTCACCTGTGCAATAGTGGTGCTAAACCTAGGAGGAGGTAATCAATGGCTAACTGATTGGCTAAGAGATCTGCTCAGTGACAAGGAACCCTTAACTGGAACTTGGATCCATGGCAAAATCTTATAGGGACCAAAAGCCCAGGCTCCAAGGGGAAATTCCCACTACCAGAGATCTACAGAGAGGCTACACCCATTAGAATCTTGCCAAATTAGCAATGTTTGTCTCATTTAACCTATATGATCTCACTCTCTGATGGAGATTCTGTTTGTACTTTTCAGAAGGCAACAAAAGCCATGAACAATCCAATTCCCCCCCAAAAAACATGGGATGATGATGGCTGACATCCTGGCAGGAGATGAAATGCCCCTGGCCTATCATATAGGGCCAAACAAAACCTATGAGAAAGTGATGAGATAAACAAGGACCTACCATGACAGCAGAAGTCCAGAGACACTTAAGATCTCAACAATAAAGGAGACTTAAAACTCACCCACCATGACTCCGGAAGCTGAGCAGAAGACGGGGTGGAAAGATTCTAAGAGCCATGGCAGGGGAGAAATCCAGAGTCATTGCCCCCATCAGCAACAACACATAAAGGGGGAAATAAACTGGCTACCTCTTGTGCTATTCATAACCACCTACCTCATGGACTGATCCAGTAAGCCCACCAAGGAGGGCCCCCAGTGGGTTGGGGAGAGGGAGGAAGGAAATGGGGTTACCACCACAAGATTTTCTCATACATTGTATACAATTATTGACAATAAATATGATAAGCATATATAAAGTAAAATTAGATGGACTATAAGAAGAATATACAAAGGGAGACCAATGCTGTTATTATATGGCTTTGGGAGGAGACACCAGCTAGCTGAGTTATCCACCCAAATCCCTTTTCCCAGAATAGCTCCTATAGCCAAGTCCACATCATAGCTGAGGTACCCCTTCCCCAGGAACCATTTTGTCCAGATTGGTTGACTGAGTCAGGAACAAGGTCTGATTCAAGCTGAGAGCTCTGGGGTCCTTGCCCTGGGAACTCAGTCTCACTTTGGGAGGATCCAAGATTGAAGGCTGGACTGCAGCAGGAGAATGGGACAGAAGTTCAGGGAGGAGGGATAAGGAACCAGGGTTCCCTGGACTTGGTTCACATCTGTCCCCACCTGCCAGGAACAGCATCCTGGCAAAGACCTCTGTTTTAAAGACAGCTATCGTCACTTCAACAGAAACATTCACAATCATTTTCTAAACTAACACGATTAAGGCAAATGTAGAGGTCAAATTAAAGGCTGTGCCACTCACTCAATCAATGAGTACTATTGAGTGTTGACTATCCCCAAGGCTTCTTTGAAGAAAATTTTGCTTCACCCTTTGCGACATAAGCCAGCCACTAGGTGTCAGCCTTCGAGCCAGCTGGTTCTCAAAGCTCCCTGAATCACCTAGTTGTGCCCTGGGAGCACTTGGATGGCTCTCGATGGAGCTGTAACTGGTGCCTGTCCCTGGTGGCTGTCCCTGAGAAGTTCTGGAGTCCTGGACACTCTGGTATTGCTTCGCCCATCAGTCTTCCTCTGAGGGTAACAGCCACTTCTACCACACACACTATGAGGAACTACCTCACCCCATGCCTGTTTCTGCCTCCTCATTGTTGGGATTACAAGCATGTACAGCTTTATTAAAAAGAAAAAGGTAATTTTTATATGTGTGGGTGCATGGAAGCGTCAGGGTCTCTTGCCACTGCAAACAAATGCCATAAGCCTGAATCACTTTTTGAACCCAGCACTAATGTGTGTGGCTGGGGAATTGAACCAGCCTGCTTTGCAAGCAAGTGTCTTTGACTGCTGAGCCATCTCCCCAGCCCTACATTTTAAAAAAAATATTTTATTTATTTATTTGAATGAGAGGGGGGAGAGAGAGAGAGGCAGACAGAGAAAGACAGAGAGAATGGGCACAACAGGGCTTCCAGCCACTGCAAATGGACTCCAGACACATGCGCCCTCTTGTGCATCTGGCTTTACATGGGTACTGGGGGATTGAACTCAGGTCCTTCTGCATTGCAGGCAAACGCCTTAACCGCTAAGCCATCTCTTCAGCCCCCTACATTTTTTAAATGTGGGTTCTGGGTATCAAACTCAGGTCCTCATGCTTGCAACTTTACCTCCTGAGTTATCTCCCCAGCTCCTAGCTGTTCTTTTAAATCTGTAGCCTCCCTAGTATCTATCACTCAAAAAAATAAATATCCTCCTACTAAATTAGCCAAAAGTTATTTTTAATGAAATTACCTTGATAGATTTCCTTTATGCTTTTCAAGTAAAAACTCTGAGTGAAGAGAAGGAAAAGGTTGTGGAGAAAAGTTGCACCATATTCTCTACCCAGGCTCATAGCCCCAGACGAGCTCCTATTTTAAGACCCTTTATGAATCTATATTTACCTTCCTGTTTTTATTTATGGATGTCTACACAAGTCACTTGGCTTTGGGCTAAAGCTTATTTCAGGCAGGTGAGTCTGATATTTGTACAAAATCCCCATCAGTCCCCTATGTACCTGTTTTCTCTTCTGCCAAACCACCTATGTTCATTTCCAAACGCAAAAAAAAAATCAGAACTCAGATTCCAAAGCAAGACACAAGTGATGTTTAAAGAGACAGGCCTAAACCAGGTACAGTGGCACATGCTTTAGTGCCAACCTCCTGGGAGGCTGAGGCAAGCTAAGACTGGGAATTCAAAGCCAGCCTGGGAAATATATAGAGAACTTCCTTCAGTGAAGGAGAGAGAGAGAGAGAGAGAGAGAGAGAGAGAGAGAGAGAGAGAGAGAAGGAGGAGAGGGATATAATGGTCATATGTTCTTTCTAGTCAACACAAATCCTTCTTTAAACATATTTGTACTCTCACATATTTCCTCCAACACAACAACTCACATAATCCCAAATAATAAACCTGATCCAACTGATAGCGTATCTAGACTCAGCACTCGGGTCTTATCACCCCCAGAGCAGAGTTCATCCTCTTATTATAACTTCTTTCCTGTAAGTGCAAGTGTTATGGTTTGGATGTGAAATGTCTCCCACAGTCTCGTGTGTTTGAACACTTGGTGCTCTCTGTTTCGTGTTCACTGGAATGTGAGCAAGCTGCCTCTCTCTCCTGCAGCCAGGGACAGGAGCCACTCCTATTGCTATGAACACCACCATGCCTTCCTCACCATGAAGCTGTAAACTAAAATAAATTCTTCCCCTGAGTTGCTCTGTCGCATGTTTGGTCCCAGAGATAAGAAAAGTAACTAATTAAATAAATAAACATCCATTTTCTTAGTCTCTCTATAGAAATGTTTCTTTGAGCAATAAATATTTGACAAAGAATCTGATATAGAAATCCTAAAGTCTTTGCTTCCACTACCATTCAAGACATATAGATTATGCCATGGATACATAATCCAAATACCAATTTAATGCACATCCAACTCTTAAGCTTTAAAAATATTTTCATTTATTTATTTACAAGCAGAGAGAAGCAGAGGCATAGAGAATTTGGGCATGCCAAGGCCTCTTACTGCTGCAAACCAACTCCAGATGCATGCACCACATTGTGCATCTGGCTTTTTATGTGGATACTGGGGAGTTGAAACCAGGCTGGCAGGCTTTGCAAGCAAGTGCCCTTAACTATCGAGCCATCTTCCCAACCCTAATGCACATAAACCCTTACCTGTGATGTATGTGTAGCATACAATGAGCCATCTGGTCCCTGATGGTGACTGTATTGGGAAAGGGGGTTTGCATGTATGTATGTGTGTGGTATATGTGTGTATGTGTGTTCATGTGTGTGAGAGTACATGTACTCAAGTGTGTACATGTGTGTGGAGGCCAGAGGTCAACGTTGGCTGTTCCCACTGTCATTCTCCACCTTATTTATTTATTTATTTATTTTTTGGTTTTTTGAGGTAGGGTCTCGCTCTAGCCCAGGCTGACCTGTAATTCACTATGTAGTCTCAGGGTGGCCTTGAACTCACGGCAATCCTCCTACCTCTGCCTCCCGAGTGCTGGGATTAAAGGCATGCGCCACCATGCCCGGCTCTCCACCTTATTTTTTGAGACAAGGTCTCTCAATGAACCTGGAGCTCACTGGTTGGGTCAGACTAGCTAGTTAGCCAGCCCTATGCGGATCCTGCTGTCTCTGCCTCCCCAGTACTGGGATTAAAGGTGCAAGCTGCCTGCCTCAGCTTTTTATGTAGCTACAGGGGATCTGAATACATGTGCTTATTCTTGCATGACAAGCACTTTTCCTGCTGAGCCATCTTCCAACGTCCTGTTTTTATTGTTTTAAACTTCCCAAATAACTCAATTACATAGTGTAGCGGGTACCTTCTTATTGCTGGGACAAAACACCCAAGCAGAAGCAGCTTATGGGAGGAAAGGTTTTTTTTCCAGCTTACAGTTTCAAGGAGAAGTTTCAGTGTGGTGGAGAAAGCATGACAGACCATGCAACTGGGGTGACATGTCTCTATACCAAGCAGGAAGGAAGTCAACTGAGTGAGCCAATTCTGAACACCCAGTGGTCTGGACTAATCAACACCAAGGTCCACTCCTAGCAACACACCTCCTCCAGCAAAGTTCTACCTTCCGAAGGCTTCACAAGCTGGGGACTGAGTATGAGACTTAATCACAACCACGTGAGGCTGTGGGGAATGTGGTAAGATCAAAACCAGGAAGAGAAACTGCTAAGAAGTTTGATTTGGGCAAGACATGTTTAAGAGGACTGCTCAGAAGTGGGGAGCTTCCCATCACAAGGGGTGAAGCAAATGTTAGACAAACAACCATTTGGCAAAGAATCTATAGGACAACAATTTTACCGCTTACACAAGCACTAAAAGATTTATAGCAAAGGCAAGGTTGCTGGGCCTCACGGTTTCTGATTCAGAGCATCTGAAGTAGGCTTGAGATCCAGCATTTCTACCCAGTGCCAGACACACGTGTGCCTCCTGAAGGAAAAGCCAAAGAATCTTCCATGGATGCCCCAGAGGGCACAACTGAATTAAAGGACATATTGCCCAGGCCTCTGTCATTCTTGCTCATAGCTGTTAAAACACATAACCAACATGTATTAACCTTTCCTTCTGTACTAGCTCTTGTTCTAAGTTACATGGACATGTCATTCAGACCTAACAACCCTACATGGTAATTATTGATAGAATTCAGATTTGTACTCTGATTCTTAAATTCTTCATCAGAAAGAAAAGAGGCATGCTATACAGGATTGTCTTAGTCAGTTTTTTGTTGTTGTGACAAATATCTGAAACAGTTCATGAGAAGATTTCTTGTGGCTCACAGTTTCTGAGGCTTCAGTCTATGAAGGCTTCGTTGCTCTAAGACTAAGGTGAAGGATCACATCATGGTGGCAGGACATAGATGCGAACCTCATAAGTCAGGAAGAAGAAGGGGGAGGAGAAGGGAAGAAGAAAAGAGAAAGAGAGGAAACAAGATACCTCTAAGGGGTAACCTACTTCCTCCAGCCAGATCCTGGGTCCCACCACCACTGGCTCATGCCATCTAATTATGAACCCATTAGTTGATTAATCCACTCATTAAGTCAGAACCCTTGTGCTCTAATCACCCCTCAGCGAGTGGATCCACCAGCTGGGAAACAAGTTTCAACATTCCATATCCAAACCATGGAGAAAGAGGAATCTTACCATGAATCGCACAAGGTCAAACTTCTAGGCCCTGGGTGTTACATTTGGATTTCATTTGTACACAGTTGTTCCTCAGCAGCTCACTCAAAGGGTGACTAGGCCAGGAGAACTTTCCAGCCTTAACTCTGCCTCTACCAGCCTTTCCAATAGGTGCTGTCATTGAGCCAACTTACCATTCCTGGTTTCTTGCAATGCCAATTTAGGTTACCTAATGGGGGAGTCTTCATGCCTCTCTCTGTCTGTTGGCCTTGGTTGGGACCATCACAGGCATCAGAAATTATCAATTAATGTTAAACCCCAAGAGAGAGTCTGTCTGGGTATTATTACATCCCTTTTATTCACTGGGAGCCCTGAGTCCCAAGGGGAGACTTTCCCACCCTCTCTCCAAGTATATCAGAGATGAAACAAACCTTAGCTATGCGAATTGCCCTGGTTGTTTTATTCCTACAGGACAGTGGGCTACCGCTTGCTTTAACTTTGCTTAACCAAAAAGCCACTGACACAATCTTACAAAATGGGGTCTGTATCCATCCCAGACAGCATCTTCGGCAGAAGCCCCTTGAAGTGCACTCTCCCTCTCTCTCAAGACATAATTAAATCTTGGCCTTCTATCCAAGCTTGGCTGCTTAATGGTATAATTATTCAGCATATATCAAGCACCAACTACATGTAGGACACTCTTCTGGGGGCCAGAAATAAAAATCAGATACAGGCTTTCCTCAGAGAAGAAGATAAAGGCTATACCGGTTGCCACCTAAACCTGGGGTTGCCCCAAAGATGACAGGAAGAGCGTGGGGAGGGGGAAGGAGAGTGAGAGTAGCTGGGAGAGAAGAGGCAATCATGAAAAGTCTGAAGATTGTACAGCCTGACACAAAGTCGATTTAAGAACAGCCCCAACAAAGAAATCTTATTAGCCAAACTTATCAAAATAATCCCACTTACTAAATACATACCCAAACTTTTTACTCCCACACACCTCCATATAGAAACATCCTACAAAAATAATGTTCTTAAACTCACCTCTCCAAGATACATGGTGGCATTCCTGTTTGAAAAGCAAACCAACCAAGTACAGTGGTGTATGATGGTAATTCCAACACTCAGAAGGCTGAGGCAGGAAGACTGTGAGATCAAGGCCAACCTGAGCTATATAGGAAGGTCCAGGCCAGCCTAGACAACATAGTAAAACCCTATCTCAAAACAAACAAGACAAAAACAAACTAAAATCAAGAATAAAAAAATGAAAAATGATTAAGGCACAGATGGCAACTGATTTGTCCATTATTATAGAGTGGAGGCAGTGAAAACCCAGGAAACAGGTTCTCAGGATCTTTCTAGGAACTGCCTTTGTTTTCACAGATGGCTGGTCCATAGGTGAGAATTGCCACTATGTGTAATGGACAGCTTCATGATGCTGGGATGAACATCCAAACCAGACACAGCTGTGATAGTTTGAATGTATGTCCCCCATAGACTCAGGTTTTTATTAAAGCTTGTAACTTGGATTTCTAGCCACTTGGCTGGAGGAGGTGTCACTGGGGGCAGATCCTGGGGTCCAGCCCTAAGGTATGTTTGGGGTGGATCTGAATTCCAGTCCAAAGGTATAAGAGAGTAGCCTGAGCTCTGGCAGGGTTCCTGCTGCTTGATGATTTTTGGTGTGTGTGCTGGTGTTGGTGCTGGCTGCTTGGTGGTATCCCTCTGCTTGGATTTATAAATGGGAGCCAGCTTCTTCCACCACAGATGGAACTGCTCCTGGATCTTTAAACTTGAAATAAATCCCTTCCTCCCATAAACTGTGTCTGGTATGGATGTTTACCCTAGCAAAATGGATCTGAATACAACAGCAGCCTATTGGAAGAAGGGATTTATTTCAAACTTAAAGATTCAGGGGAAATTCCATCAAGAATTGTGGAAGAATACTGGGCATGGTGGTGCACATCTTTAATCCCTGCACTTGGGAGGCAGAGGTAAGAGGAGCAAAGTGAGTTCAAGGCCACCCTGAGACTACAGAGTGAATTCCAGGTCAGCCTGGGCTAGAGAGAGACCCTACCTTGAAAA